>CAUYTI010073857.1:0-13492 GCA_963575145.1 Galago senegalensis | reverse complement strand
GGCCCGCCAAACAACAATGATGGCTGCAACCAAAAAATGGCCAGGCGTTGTGGCAGGCGCCTGTGGTCCCAGCTACTTGGGAGGCTGAGGCAGGAGACTCGCTTGAGCCCAGGAGTTGGAGGTTGCTGTGAGCTGTGATGCTATGGCACTCTACCCAGGGGGATAGCTTGAGGCTCCGTCTCAAAAAAAAAAAAAAAAGAAACCTACTTTCTGTCAGCATAAATTTAACTAGCAACTTGTGACCTGCTTTGAATTCAAAAGCTATCTATATGAGATGAAAATATCCCCAAACAGAATTTTTAAATTGAAGCTATGCATAAGAATGGCATTGAGAGTATTTTAGAGATCTTCTAAATTAAAAGATTAAATTTGAGTGGGTCCAAATGATATAGATCAAAGAAAGAGAAAATACTAGCATGGTGACAGACTTTCTTGAGTACAAACATATAAGCTTGAAGATGGAAAAGGTTGTATAGTTGACAATAATGACAAGAAGGAGAAAGAGGCAGATGCTTATAAATTTAACTGAAGCTATGAATTATTATGCAATACATCTTATAGACTTTCTCTCCTAGCTATGAAAGAAATAGCCTTTGCCTCATTGATCTTTTGCTAATACTATTTTCTAGCAGCTCCAAGATATTTCGGCATTATCATATCAAAGCCTCAGATCCCTGAGAAATATATGCTATCATGTGTATTTTCTTGGAAAAGTCAAAAGATATAATATATAATAACACAGAGATTGAGATCATGCACTAAAATGCTGAAGAGCTTGGATTTGAAATTTAAGACTTATTAATTATTGGCTGTGTGAGTTGAGGCAAGTTTCTTAACATCTCTGGCCTCAATTTCTTAATCTAAAGAATGAAGATAACAGGGGCAGCACCTGTGGCTCAAAAGGGTAGGGTGCTGGCCCCATATGCTGGAGGTGGCGGGTTAAAGCCCAGCCCTGGCCAAAAAAAAAAAAAAGTTTAAAAAATAAAAAAAAAATTTAAAATGAAGATAACAGTAACACCTTCCTCATACAGTTGTTGAGAGAGAGAAATGCATTAAATGTGTAAAATCCTTGGAAAGATTGTGCTACACAACAAATGTTCAGGAAGTATTAGCCATGATGACAACGTTGATGATGCTGCTGATAGCAACAATGATGATGATGGTTGTGGGGGTGGTGACAGGGATGACAATTATGATGCTTGCCTGTCACAATCCTTATTTCCCATACCCGTCTTCTTTTTACTTGTGAATCTCCTTTGAAATGGCTTTTTAATTTAATTTTATTTTTTTGAGACAGAGTCTCAAGCTGTCACCCTGGGTAGAGTGCCATGGCACGACAGCTCATAGCAACTTCCAACTCTTGGGCTTAAGTGAGTCTCTTACCTCAGCCTCCCAAGTAACTGGGATTACAGGTGCCTGCCACAATGCCTGGCTTTTTTCTTTTTTTGGTTGTAGTTGTCATTGTTGTTTGGCAGGCCCCGGCTGGATTCGAACCCACCAGCTCTGGTATATGTGGCTGGCAACTTAGCTGCTTGAGCCACAGGTGCCAGGCCAAAATGGCTTTTTTAAAAAATAAGGATTTCTATCAAAAGTATCCCTTAAATGAGTTTATTTGAAACTTTTTCTTGGCTTGGCACCTGTGGCTCAAGCAGCTAAGGCGCCAGCCACATACACCTAAGGTGGCAGGTTTGAATCCAGCCCAGGCCCACCAAACAACAATGACGGCTGCAACCAAAAAATAACCAGGCATTGTGGCAGGCGCCTGTGGTCCCAGCTACTTGGGAGGCTGAGGCAGGAGACTCGCTTGAGCCCAGGAGTTGGAGGTTGCTGTGAGTTGTGATGCCACAGCACTCTACCCAGGGCGACAGCTTGAGGCTCTGTCTCAAAAAAAAAAAAAAAAAAGAAAAGAAAACTTTTTCTTTCTGTAAATAATTGTTTCAAATAAATAGATACCTCTGAGATATCCCTTTCATCTCAGTCCATTTGGTAAACTTTGAATTCTCTTAAAGCAGTGGTTCTCAACCTTCCTAATGCCATGGCCCTTTAATACAGTTCCTGTGGGTCGCCACAGGTTGAGAACAGCTGTCTTAAAGTGTCTCCAGGGTGTCTTCTAGGTAAGATTCACAAGTTGCTTCTTTGCCAAATTGGCATCTTCCTTTATTTGAATCTCACTTCAGGTTCCTTCCGCCGTGTTATCTCTGTAGAATATTCTTCTATTCAGGGTCTTCACAGTGCTTTTCCTCCTTCCTCAATAAGTGAATCTCCTTTAAATTAACACAATTTCAACAGTAGGGATTAACGTTCATTGTAGCAAATCACCATGTAGTGTCAAGGAAAGCTTTAGGTTTGTATGTAGAGTTGCCTTTGATTCATTTTCTGGAGTTATCATTTTCTTTTTTTTCTTTGAGACAGAGTCTCACTTTGTTACCCTCAGTAGAGTGCTCTCATAGAAACCTCCAGCTCTTGGGCTTAGGTAATTCTCTTGCTTCAGCTTCCCAAGTAGCTGGGGCTACAGGTGCTCACCACAACACCCGTCTATTTTTTTGTTGCAGTTTGGCCGGGGCCAGGTTCGAACCCACCACCGTTGGTATACGGGGCTGGTGCCCTACTCACTAAGCCACAGGCGCTGCCCAGAGTTATCATTTTCAAAGCATTCAATTTCTTTGGCGGAATCTTTTGACTCAGCTAAGTGACTCACCATTTTTGTTTGTATCACTAAAGAAAGTGAACATTTTTGCCTGTAATCCCAGCACTCTGGAAGGCTGAGGTGAGGGGATCACCTAAGCTCAGCAGTTCGAGACCAGCCTGAACTAGAGTAAGACCTTGTCTCTAAAAAACAGCCAGGATTTGGCGCCTGTAGCTCAGTGGCTAGGGCGCCAGCCAAATACACCAGAGCTGACAGGTTCAAACCCAGCCTGGGCCTGCCAAACAACAATGACAACTACAATAACAACAACAACAAAAACTGCTAAAGGGTGGTTCCTGTGGCTCAGTGGGTAGGGCTCTGGCCCCACATACCAAGGGTGGCAGGTTCAAGCCTGCCCTGGCCAAGCTGCAAAAAAAAAAAAAAAAAAAAGACTGCTGTAAAATAGCTGGTCATTGTGGCAGACACCTGTACTTCTAGTCTTTCAGGAGGCTAAGGCAAGAGAATTGCTTGAGGGTGGCACCTGTGCCTCAACGGGTAGGGCGCCAGCCCCATATACCAAGGGTGGCGGGTTCAAACCCGGCCCCGGCCAAACTGTAACAAAAACTAGCTGGGCATTGTGGCAGGGGCCTGTAGTCCCAGCTACTCAAGAGGCTGAGGCAAGAGGATCACTTAAGCCCAAGAGTTGGAGGTTGCTGTGAGCTGTGATGCTTTGGCACTCTACTGAGGGCAAGAAAAATGAGACTCTGTCTCAAAAGAGAGAGAGAGAGAGAGAAAGAATTGCTTGAGCCCAAGAGGCTGAGGTTGCTGTGAACTATGAAGCCACAGCACTCTACCAGGGGCCACAAAGTGAGACTCTTGTCTCAAAAAAAAAAAAAAAAGAAAGTGGTGAACACATTTTTGCCAATTTATGGACTGAAAAGTTGGTACCTATACTGGCATTAATCAGAGGAGGCAGACATTGGAACTGGGCAGGTTATACAATGGAGAAGAAAATACATAATATGATTGGATAAACGCAGAGATATGAATTTCTATCACATAAAGATTTCTCTATAGAGAAAGGCATACTAACTCTGGAGTCACAGACCTCTGTTACATTCCTGGGGTTTTAATAAAGTTACCATGGACCCTGAGCATGTAATTTAATGCTTCTTAGAAGCTTTAATTCCTAGTTTGTTAAGTGGGATTATTAGTTTTTACCTCCTAGTATTGCCATGAAAATTAAATATGATAATATGTAAAATGACTTTGTAAATATCAAAACTTTGGTCTTTGCTTTTTAAAAAATCTTATATGGTAGAGAAACAACACTTCAGGAAGGATATTATTTGATAATTTGCTCTTTAGACACAATTTTTCCAGACTTAGATCATCATATGTCCTCAGATTTCAAAATGATAGTCTGGTAACCCAAAGATAATACTTGACAGCTGAGGAAAAGCCTATTTTGAGGAAAATCATTTATTTTGGAAATCAATTTCTCCTTCCATCTCTCTCACCCTCCCTCTTTTAATATTGTGCTAAGTCATGTACCCAGGTTACAAAGAGCTTTTCCATCTTCTCATTACTCTCTATATTTCAGAGATATCAAAAGCATTCAGATAGTATCTTCGAAAGATGAAGGGCACACCTGTCATCTGGCATCTGTGACCCCAGTGAGGCTACAGTCAAGCTAGGAAAGTGGTGCAGTTGTTTAGGATTAGCTGAGCTGCTCTCAGAGGCAGGAGTTCAGAGTCCAGTCCTGGAGGTTCTGAGAGTGCTTGCTAGAGAATATGACTAGATGAACACTTTCTCCAACAGGGAGTTGCTGGGGTGATCAGTTTGAA
Organism: Galago senegalensis; assembly: GCA_963575145.1. Taxonomy (NCBI): domain Eukaryota; kingdom Metazoa; phylum Chordata; class Mammalia; order Primates; family Galagidae; genus Galago; species Galago senegalensis. The sequence goes on along the minus strand of CAUYTI010073857.1, from coordinate 9,019 downwards.
ATGGATTTTTTGTACTGGGAAATCCAAGCATGCTCAGTTGATGCTGTAAGAGCCTTCTGCTACAAAGTCATCTGCAGGTTCAGACTGTAGAATTGCCCCAGAGGGCTTGGAGAGCCTCCCTTCATGGGAGGCACAAGATGGGTATAGAAAGGGGCTTTGTGGTATTTATTTATTTATTTAAAAATTTTTTTTTAGAGACAGAGTCTCACTCTATTGCCCTTGGTAGAGTGCTGTGGGATCACAGCTCACAGAAACCTCCAGCTCTTGGGCTTAGGTGATTGTCTTGCCTCAGCCTCCTGAGCAGCTGGGAGACCACAGGCGCCCACCACAATGCCTGGCTATTTTTTTTTTTTTTTTTTTTTTGGTGTTGTTGCAGTTTGGCTGGGGCAGGGTTCGAACCTGCCACCCTCAGTATATGGGGCTGGCGCCCTACTCACTGAGCCACAGGTGCTGCCCACTTTGTGGTATTTATTAAAATCAAATAACAACTAGCATCCTTCTAAGAACTTTGAATACAATATCTCATTTTATTTGTGCCACAGCCCTGATGGCAGGTATTATTATCTTTATTTTATAGATTGGAAAGTGTCAGAGATATAACTAACCTAGGTCTTATTAGAATTCGTGTGTTTTGGGGCAGTGCCTGTGGCTCAAAGGAATAGGGCGCTAGCCCCATATACTGGAGGTGGTGGGTTCAAACCCAGTCCCATCCAAAAACTGCAAAAAAAAAAAAATAATTCGTGTGTTTCTTGATCCAGTGCTTCTATCCTCTAAATTACAGTTGGTGACACCTTTTGTGGAAAGAAAAGTATAGGAATAGTAATGATATTAGTCATTATTTATACATTTACTGTGTACAAGGCACTGTGTTAAGACCTGTGTATGCATTATCTTACTGATGGCCCACAACACCATGACATTGATTCTATTAACATCCATATTACATATAGAGGCCCAGACAGTTTGTCATGTGTCTGAGTTCATGGTTATCTAGTGGGATGTTGAACGCCACAAGCTGTGCTCTCACCTCTAACAGCATGTATATGTAGGCAAAAATGGATCTTTTCTAAGTAGTTTCTGGTGTTAGAATATTATAAAATAAGAGTTTGCAATGATTATACTGAAGCCAAGTATCCCTTTTTTGCACGTACTATTACTATTTGGCTTTATTTTTTTCTTATTTATTTTATTTTATTTACTCATTTATTTTTATTTTTTTGACAGAATCTTGCTCTATTAACCTAGGTAGGCATCATAGCTGGTTGCCTGGTTGCTATGGCACCATAGCTCACAGCAACCTCATACTCTTGGGCTCAAGTGATTCTCCTGCTTTGGCATCCTGAGTAGGTGGAACTGTAGGTACCTGCCACAGTGCCCAGCTAGTTTTTCTACTTTTAGTAGAGGCAGGGTCTTGCTGTTGCTCAGGCTGGTCTCAAACTTCTGATCTCAAGCAATCCATCCACCTCAGCCTTCCAGAGTGCTAGGATTACAGGCGTGAGCCACCGCACGTTGCCTCTATGTTTTGGTTTCATTTCTTTATGTACTGCCCTACAATTAAATCACCATAAAAATCACTCTACATGTGTAGCAAAATTTTACAAACCATAACATATTGGTATGGGCCTGAAATTTTACAATATTTTAATAGCTTTTTTTTTTTTTGAGACAGAGTCTCACTGTGTTGCCCTCAGTAGAGTGCCATGGTGTCACAGCTCACATCAACCTCAAACTCCTGGGCTCAAGTGATTCTCCTGCCTCAGCCTCCCAAGTAGCTGGGACCACAGGCACCTGCTACAATGCCCAACCACTTTTTGTTGCATTTGTCATTGTTCTTTAGCTGGCCCAGGCTGGGCTCAAATCCGCCACCCTCGGTGCAGTGGCTGGCACTATAACCACTGTGCTACAGGCGCTGAGCCAGTAATAGCTATTTTAATAAGCACTTTATTAATATTTCTGTAATGAAAAACCATTTTATTTATTAATAACAGTAGAATATTAGACCTGGGAAAGCTACCTTTTATGTAAATAATTTGTGGAAGAGTTCATGAAAGTCTTGTATAATAAGACTAAAAGTGATCTTTTCTCTAATTTAAGAATTATACTTAGGCCTATAGTTCCAGCTACTCAGGAGGCTGAGGCAAGAGAATTGCCTAAGCCCAAGAGCTGGAGGTTGCTGTGAGCTGCAATGCCATGACACTCTACTGAGGGTGACAAATTGAGACCCTGTCTCTAAAAAAAGAATTACACTTAAGCTAATGCAGCTAGCAGAGCATGTTAAAAATATATGAAAGAGAAGATCTCGATATTTAGATTTAAGATTCATTGAAATTTGGAAATCAAGTGGATGTTAACTCTGAAGTTCTTTCCTCAGTAACTTAAGATGTATAACAAGAGTTATTTAGGCTCGGTGCCTGTAGCACAGTGGTTATGACGCCAGCCACGTACACCGAGGGTGGTGGGTTTGAACCTGGTCCAGGCCAACTAACCAACTGCAACAAAAAAAAAAATAGCTCGGTGTTGTGGCGGGCCCCTGTAGTCCCAGCTACTTGGGAGGCTGAGGCATAATTACATTCAAGCAGATGAGATGGGCTTGGTTGGTGTCTGCTGTTGCCTGTGCACTGAGATCTGTCCAGAACTTGGATCTCTTGCTGCATAAGAGGCAGCATGCAGTGCATAACTAGCTTGACTTTGTTCCAAAAAATGGAACTGTCCATCAACTGATGAATGGATAAACAAAGTGTGGTATATCCATAAAAAGGAATGAAATGCTGACAGATGCTACAATGTGGATGAACTTTGAAGACATTATGGCACAAAGTGGTTAAGTGAAATATATCAGACACCAAAGGACAGGTATTATATGATTCTGCTTATGTGAGCATCATTACTATTGGCTATGAACCACCTCTGGCCTCTAAACGTGGTTTTGAATGAACAGAGGGGAACTGTAGCTGTCTTTCCTTAGGAAGGCTTAGCAACCAGCAGCCTAACTGATACGTGCAACACTATCTATGGCCATACCACCCTGAATACACTTGATCTCATCTGATCTTGGAAGCTAAGCAGGGTTCGTCCTGGTTAGTACTTGGATGGGAGAATATAAACAATGCCTATGTTACAGATTATGATGAGCAGTTTAAACTCAATGCAATTGGAACCTAAAAAGGAAGTTCATTTTTAAACCCGTTCTCTAGTTAGTTATCTGGATGCCATCTCAGTGCATTAGGTTGAGCAGGAAGCTTTTCTCCATAACTGTAGATCAGTGCTGGCTGGACCAAGATGAATGCTGAAGTAGTCCCTTTCTATTCAAGCAGTCAATCTAATGTATATTTCCATATATTACAACATTCCAGGGCTCCTTTCCTGGCCACTAACCTTCCCTGAACTCAGAGGTTACATCAACCATTCATTTATTTACAGCTTCACTGAGATCTAATTCAACTATCATACATTTCACCCACTTTAATTCAGTGAGTTTTTTAGTCTATTCTGAGTATGTGAATTTTTACTGATGTATAACGTACATACAGAGTAATAGACAAAACATAAATGAACATCTTGATGAATTTTCACACAAAGTAAACATAACCACGAAGCCGGAAGTCAGCCTAAGAAACAAAACATTCCCCAGCTCCCAGAGTGCTCCTCATGCTCCCTTACTGACATTACTGAAAGGTTCTGGACTCAAAGATAAAATCATTCTGAGATGCCAGATGAAAGGAAAATGGAGATCAGTTTGTGCAATTAAAGTGGCTTTTATTCCACCTGGAGGGCAGGTGGAGCGAGATTCCTGACTAGGGAGAAATCCACAGGTGGGCTTTGGATTTAAAGGGTTAGGGCAGCCAGGATTGGTGGCATTCCTATTTCCTGGGAGGGACATGAGTCTGACCTTTTCTGGGCAGGCCATAAACCTGACCCTGCCTGGGTGGGGCAAGTTTATTTGGGCAGGTACACCTGATTCTATCAATTATCCTGTGCCTAAGGATAACCACTATCCTGACTGCTAGCACTATAGATCAATTTTGCTTATTTTAAAACTTTACATAAGTGAAATTATAATTATACAGTACATAGTCTTTTTTTTTTTTTTTTTGCAGTTTTTGGCCAGGGCTGGGTTTGAACCCGCCACCTCTGGCATATGGGGTCGGTGTCCTACTCCTTTGAGCCACAGGCGCTGCCCTACACTACATAGTCTTTGTGTCTGGCTTCTTTTGTGAAGTTATGCTGTGAAATTCATCCATGTTATTAGGGGTAATTATAGAATCTACAATGTAAATGGCTCACTGTTATTGTTGTATGGTATATCTTTGTGGGAATATAACATAGTTTATTCATCCATACTGCTGTTGATGGACATACACATTCTTATATAGGTGTTTGGAGAATATTATCTTGGACGTATAGAAGTGAGCCATAGCTATGTGTATATGCAGCTTTAGTGGACACTTCCAGGTTTCCAAAGTGGCTTTACTACATTAGCAGGGTATGAGAGTTCTGGTTGCTCCTTTACCTCACCAACACACTTAGTGTGATCATCTACCTTTCTTTCTTTTTTTTTTTTTTTGAGACATAGCCAAAAGCTTTCCCCCTGGGTATAGTGCCGTGGCATTACAGCTCACAGCAACCTCCAACTCCTGGGCTCAAGCAAGTCTCCTGCCTCCGCCTCCCAAGTAGCTGTGACCACAGGCGCCTGCCACAACGCCCGGCTATTTTTTGGTTGCAGCCGTCATCATTGTTGTTTGGCGGGCCCGGGCTGGGGATTCGAACCCGCCACCTTAGGTGTACGTGGCTGGCGCCTTAGCCAGTTGAGCCACAGGCACCAAGCCGATCATCTACCTTTCTCAACCTCATATTCCTGGATTCTGGGGACAGGACCCACAAATAAGCTTCAGGGAAACTGTCCTGGTATTACATATAGAACCGTCAACATTTGTACATTCTACTAGAGAGACTCCATAGTTTTCAACAAATTTTTAGAGGGGCCCTTGTCCAGAGAAGGGCAAGAACCACTGTTTCAAGTTTTTGCCTTATTTATAATCTCTAATCTTGTGATGGAACAGCCTTTTATTTTAGCCAAGATTTCTCCTGGAAAAGCTAATACCGTTGGGCGGCACCTGTGGCTCAGAGGAGTAGGGTGCCGGCCCCATATGCCAGCGGTGGCAGGTTCAAATCCAGCCCTGGCCAAAAAAAAAAAAAAAGAAAGAAAGCAAATTTAAAAAAAAAGAAAGAAAGACAAACTAATACTGTTAACAGGGTAACTATCTCTATTTTTGAAAAGCACTTTATTCAAGGCCAGAGCACTCAGGAATTTTGCTAGTCCTGGTATGTGGTGGGAAATATATCAGAGATGTCCAGAAATTACATGCCCTAAATAGAGGGATGATATTTATTGAGATATTTTAGATGCCTGTGCTATTTGATCAAATAAACACTTCCGAGTATACAAATTGAAAGAGTGAAAAAGTTGGCGCAGGAAAACAGATTTTAGCCATGAACATTATTCTGCTTTGGAAACAATCTCTTGGCATTGATGATGTGTCCTGATGGTCTGAGATACAATATGGCTGGAAATCGCTGATAGAAGCAACAAAAGGATTAGGATTAGGGGCACAAAACCCTGCATCCTTCTGAACACACTACTTTTTGAGGTCAGCGTACACAGGAATTTTGGAGACTCTTCCCTGTGTAAACCAGGCCTATCTCTATTGGCAGGTGTACTTACAACAAATTATGAGAGTAAAAAGGACAAAGACATTAATTAGGTTTTTCTAGAGGAAGAATTGCAATTTTTAGCTTCCTACTTTAAATGGTTTCATTTTTCCAAAGTAAATTTATTTTGATTGTGTTTAGAAAGCAGTCAGACTTCTGCCTCAGACTCTGAAGGATTCCTCATCTTATTTTAATACTGTTCATCCAGTCATCTATCTGTCTATCCATTCACCCATCCATCCATCCCCATCCTCACATCTATCCATCCTTCCATCCATGCATGTGTATGTGCAACCATCCAGCCAACCATCCCATGCTTGTCAAACACCAATCAAATATGCAACACTATTAGCATTAAGGGAGGGGGTAAATCTTTGCTTCCTTTCCTTAAAATGGAGAGAGAAGACATCCCTATATGGGATACTTAAAAAATACAGTACTATCAAGATAATATGGGCAAGTACAATCTGATATGGGAGGGACTTAAAATGGAGTGAACTTTATGTACACGGCACTAATCAGGAATGAGGTGAGTATTGGAAGGCTTCTTCAAGAAGATGAGTAATTCTGGGCATAGAAAGTTGTTTATGCTTCTCACTGATACATATTAGAAGGTAAAGAACCTTCCAGGGAAGATGCAGTGATGACATAGTGGTGTGGATGGTCTTCTGACATCAGAACACAGAGGCAGCCACCTTCTAGCAACCTTGAGAAGACTCAGCTGTGGGGCTTTGTTCCCATTAGCAAGGGGACAGTCCTGTTGGAGAAGAGATAGAACAAGCCTGCCTCCTTCTAGCAACTTGTGTGGTCCATTAATGCTCACATCCCTGGACACTTGCTAGGGCCTGTCTACCTGAAGCACTTTCCCCCCAGATGTACACATGGTTCCTCCGCCATCTGTCTAATCTCTTCTTCACTCAACTGTCACCTTCTCAGTGAGGCCCTCCCTGACAGCATATTATTTAAAATTATAACCAAGGCTCAGCACCTATAGCTCAAGTGGCTAAGGTGCCAGCCACACACACCAGAGCTGGCAAGTTTGAATCCAGGCCGGGCCTGCCAAACAACAATGACAACTACAACCAAAAAATAGCCAAGCACTGTGGTAGGCACCCATAGTCTCAGCTACTTGGGAGGCTGAGGCAAGAGAAATGCTTAAGCCCAGGAGTTGGAGGTTACTGTGAGCTGTGATGCCACAGTACTCTACCCAGGGCGACAGCTTGAGGCTCTGTCTGAAATTACAACCAACCCCAAACCACCAACACTTCCTCTTTGCCTTCTCTAATCTCTTTACTTTCATAGCACTTTTCACCTTCTAATCTACTACGTAATTTTCCTATTTATTTCATTTAGTGTCTGTTTCATTACTTTATTTTATTTATATGTACTAGAATATAATCTCCCAGGAGAGCAGAGACTTTTGTCTACTGTGTCCCCAGTGCTTGGTACAGTGCCAGACACAGGGAGACATTCAAGAAATATCCAATGAGGACTGAGTACAGTATCTCATACCTGTAAGCCCAGAACTCTTGGAGGCTGAGGCAGGCAGATCTGTTGAGCTCAGGAGTATGAGACCAGCCTGAACAAGTGAGACCCCGTCTCTACCAAAGCTAGAAAAATAGTCATGGTGGGTACCTGTAGTCCCAGCTACTTGGGAGTCTGAGCCAAGAGGATCACTTAACTCCAAGAGTTTGAGGTTGCTGTGAGCTATGAGGCCCTGGCACTTTACTGAGGGTAACAAAGTGAGACTGTGTCTCACAAAAGGAAGAAAGGAAGGGAGGGAGAGTAAAAATAGCAAAATTAGCCAGGTGTGTGTCAGGTGCCTGTAGTCCCAGCTACTTGAGAGGCTGAGGCAAAAGGATTACTTGAGCCCAAGAGTTTGATGTTGCTGTGAGCTATGATGAGGCCAAGGTACTCTAGCCAGGGTGACAGAGTAAGACTGTGTCTCAGAAATAAATAAATAAATGAACAAACAATCAAAAAGAAGAGCCAAAATTCTCATTGTAGTTGAGCCCTTCATTCAGGGGGTTGGGGGATGGTTGTTGTGTATATCCTTCCATTGTGCCCCTCATCATTTTTACCCTCATATTAATCTGAAATTAAAAGAAAGAAAGAAAATCCCTAAGCCACACGTACAAAAAGAAAAGAGCAGCCATTTCTCTAGGAAAAATGGATTAGATATCTAAGTTAATTATCAATTTTAAAATTGCACAGCACTCATTTTATTGGCCAGATGGGGTAGCTCAGGCCAGTAATCCTAGAATTCTGGGAGGCCAAGGCAGTTGGATTGTGTGAGGTCAGGAGTTCAAGATCAGCCTGAGCAAAAGCAAGACCCTGAGTATCTATGAAAACCAGGAAAAGTTAGCCAAGCCTGGTAGTGTGCACCAGCTACTCAGGAGTCCCAGCTACTTAGGAGGCTGAGGCAAGAGGATGGATCACTTGAGCATCCTGGCTAGTTTCCAGCTACCATGATGACATCAGGGAACCCAGAGCTGAGGAGAGATGTGGCAGGCCACTCTTGTTATGTGAGGTTTCCACTCTACAGATATACTACATGAACATCATCTTGAGACCATGAAGAATAGTAAAGTGTACCAAAAAATTAGAAAATGGTGAGTTCTAGGTATTTATTACTTTTTAAAAGTATAATTCATTATAAGTTTATAGTTGGCCAAGGTGGCTCATGCCTATAATCCTAGAACTCTGGGAGGCTGAGGCGGGTGGATGGCTTGAGCTCAGGAGTTTTAAACCAGCCTGAGCCAGAGTGAGACCCTGTCTGTAAAACTAGTTGGGCACTGTGGCAGGCACCTGTAGTCCCAGCTACTTGGGGGGCTGAGGCAAGAGGATTGGTTGAACCCAGGAGTCTGAGGTTGCTGTGAGGTAGGCTGATGCCACAACACTCTAACCTGGAGCAACAGAGTGAGACTCTGTCAAAAGAAAAGAAAGGAAAAAGAAAAAGAAATATATATTGAGTATATGAATGAAATGATGTGACAGCCATTTGAGGATGGGCTAGACTGGGCCTTGCTTGGGAATAGGAGCAACAGCCACAGAAACTATCTGGCTGGTCACTGAACCCTTCATTAGCTTCTAGTTGATTTATAAGAATCTTAAGTTATTACTGGATCTAAATACCTTCCAGAGATCTTTAGACCAACTGGGAAGTGGCTCATAGAACAGAGACCTGGGCTCGGCGCCTGTGACTCAAGTGGTTAAGGCGCCAGCCACATACATCTAAGGTGGGGGGTTTGAATCCAGCCCGGGCCCGCCAAACAACAATGACGGCTGCAACCAAAAAATGGCCAGGCGT
>CAUYTI010073856.1:0-13977 GCA_963575145.1 Galago senegalensis | reverse complement strand
GCTCTGGTGCTCAGGGGGTTGCAGCCAAATGGCGGCAGCCTAGGAGGACATGCGGGTAGAATAATCCTCAGTGCTCCCCACTGGGATGCACAGGGGTGAAGGCCGAGTGGCAGCTGGGAGGAACACACAGCTCGAGCAGTTCTCCGGCTACAGGGCCGGGACAGGGTGCTTGGTCCCATGGGTGAGGGGATGCTACTCTTGGGCCTCCTCTCACTGTCTCTGCAGGCAAGGGGGGAAGGGTGGACTGGGAATTCAAAATGGTCATGCAGCATTAGTTCAATTTTTCTGCCTAGCTGGAGGGTGTTTAGAGTCTCAACAGGGTCCCTCTAGAGGAGTAGACCCCTCTTTCTGTAGCTCTCACATGTGGGGTGAGACAACAAGTCCTCAGTTCACCGCTGGACTGTAGGAAACTCACAGGAGCAGACAGAGAAAAAACAGCACCTTTCTTGGGGGCGGGGTCAGATATCCTTCCTTTGGGATATATTATGTACCTGTAGGTTGCTTTCTAGGAGACGGCAACTTGCCTCAGCAGAGATGTCCTGCAGATGTCTTTCTTCTCTCTCAGCTGGGCTCCTAGTCTTCACCTTTGTTGGATTTTTTCTGGACTTTACCCTTCCCTCTGGATGAGAGCTTCTGTTGGAAGCTGGTACCTGTTGGCCATCTTGCTCCTCCCCTGTTTTTGATTTTTGATTGAGGTTTTCTCTTTTTTTTGTAGAGACAGAGTCTCATTTTATCCCCTTCGGTAGAGAACTGTGGCATCACAGCTCACAGCAACCTCCAACTCTTGGGCTTAGGTGATTTCTTGCCTCAGCCTCCCAAGTAGCTGGAACTACAGGCTGATTGAGGTTTTTTGTTTGTTTTTTTGTTTTTGTTTTTGTTTATGTTTATGTTTTGAGACAGAGCCTCAAGCTGTCACCCTGGGTAGAGAGCTGTGGCATCACAGCTCACAGCAACCTCCGATTCCTGGGCTCAAGTAATTCTCCTGCCTCCGCCTCCCAAGTAGCAGGGACTGCAGGCACCCACCACAACACCCAGCTATTTTTTAGTTGCAGCTGTCATTGTTGTTTGGCGGGCCCCTGCCAGCTCAAGTGTATGTGGTTAATGCCTTAGCCGCCTGAGTCACAGGCACAGAACCTGTTTTTGTTTTTTAAACAAGGTTTCACTGTCTTCCCTGGGCTAGAGTGCCATGACATCGTCATTACTCACTGCAACTTCAAACTCCTAGATTCAAGTGATCCTCCTACCTCAGCCTCCCAAGTAGCTGGGACTAGAGGCACCCACCACAACACCTGGCTAACTTTTCTGTTTTTAGTAGAAACCCCATCTCACTCTTGGTCATGCTGACTCAACTTCTGAACGCAAGAGATCCTCCCACCTTGGCCTCCCAGGGTGCTGGGATTTATAGGAGTGAGCCACTACGCCTGGCCTGGAACCTGTTTTAGGGGGAGTTCTTCGTGTTCTTTATGTATATAATTTCAGTATGTTCCAGGTCTCATACAAGTCTTTCAAGGAAAATTTCCGAGACTTTTAGGGCCTCCTCCCTTATTTGAGGGGTTTGTTGATGCATTACTACAGAGTAAAAGATATCAGAGCATGCCAGGGTCTGGTTCCCATGGGCCACCACATGGAGTGGCTACTTCTCACAGTAGATGATGGCCACAGAAATATTCTTAACTTGTCATGGAGGGAAGGTGGGCAGAGGAGTCAGCTATCTTCAGGGGTGCCTGTGACCTCTGCCATGATGTCCAGAGAGGGCACCTGATGCTGGGAGGAGGGGTAAACCCACTCCATCCAGACACTTTTGTGGTGCCACTCTGACCTCCTCCATCTACTTGGCTCTTCGGCCACTACAGGGATCTTACAGGGTAGGAAGAGGAACCACACCAACAAGGGTGGCTGCCACACCTGGAGGTGAGGCCTCCATAGTAGCACACACTTGGTCACCTGAGAGGTGTCTCGTGCATGTCCACAGTGAAAGACCTGGCAAGAGGGTCTTGCCTTTATTGTTATTACATGGACAAATGACTATGCCCATCAATGAGATAGGATCAAAAATAATTCTAAATGATACCGAGGGTGCCTATAGACTGTGGAGGGCATGACACACAGACTTACCAGGTGCACTTACCATCCCACAACCAGTCGGAGCTGGTACCACTGCAGCCCTGACTCCCAGCACAGGTCAAAGATTGTGATTGAAATGCTGTTTGTATGCAACACCCAATGTAAGACTAGTGTTACACTTCTAATTTGTTACTTTTATCGAGATCTAAGACCTGCATTAGTTAAAAATTTTTGCAAATGTGTATAACAATTCCTTTGGATAAACTAAAAGCGATAGGATTGGATTACATGTGATACAACTGCCTGAGTCTTTTGTTTTTAGAATTATTTATTCTCATATTGTGAATCTCATATTTATGTGAATAATTATTAGAATATTTTGGTTTGGTGCCCATAGCATAGTGGTTATGGCTCCAGCAACATGCACTGAAGCTGGCGGGTTTGAACCTGGCCTGAGCCAGCAAAACAATGACATCTGCAACAAGAAAATAGCCGGGTGATGTGGTGGGCACCTGAGTCCCAGCTACTTGGAAGGCTGAGGAAAGAATCGCTTAAGCCCAAGATTTTGACACTGCTATAGACTGTTATGCCATGGCACTCTACCGAGGCTGACAAGTGAGACTCTTTCTCAAAAAAAAAAAAAATTGTATTATGCATTGTTAGTATAAAATGATCATACCAGAGAGGGGGTGTGTGAAATCAAAATAAAATTCTACTCAAGACCTCTGGCTGTCATTCCAAGATATGGACATTCCAAGATATGTCCATTGGTTGGTAAAGAGTTTCTGGTGCAAATTTCCTGAGGAGTTGTAGGCATAAAGCAGATCTAAACACATACCCTTGGTCTGCAGAGGAGACTCATTCCTCAGTCTACTCCCACATCCTTTGATAAGATTTACCTTTTTTTCCTCAGAAGTACTAATTAACGTTTATTGAAGATGTAAGGTACTAAAAAAGTAATTTATCCTTTCATTAAAAAATATTTTACCTTAATATGTATTATGCTTTGGAATTATGTAAGTCACATGTGGATAACTTTACACTTACTTCAAAAACTTTATTCTTTATAAAATATGCAAATAAATAGAATAATTCACCTACTAAAGCATTATCACCTACAAGGAGGTATTGCTATCACCTTTCTAAATTACTGCAATGCATTCTTTTCCTGTTCCTTTATCTTCTGATTCTAATGACAAAGTGAAAGCTAAATTGAAATTAAGATGGATGGTGTGACATCATTGCAAGACAGACACATGAAGAAAAAAAGTCATTTACAAAGAAGAAACCTGGGCCCAAGAAAGTGGAAGATGAGGAGTCTGCTGAGTTCCAAGGAATCTGTGCCAGGAAAGTGGCAGACGAGGAGTCTAATGAGGTCCAAAGAACCTGGGCCACAAACGTGACTGACGAGGACTCCACTGAGGTCCAAGGAACCTGGGCCCAGGAAAGTGGCAGTCAAGGAGTCTACTGAGTTCTAACGAACCTGGGTCAGGAAAGTGGCAGGCAAGAAGTCTACTGAGGTCCAAGGAACCTGGGCCCAGGAAAGTGGCAGACATAGAGTTTACTAGGATCCTAGGAACCTTGGTCCAGGATAGTCGCAGACAAGGATTCCACTGAGGTCCAAGGAACCTGGGCCCAGGAAAGTGGCAGACGAGGAATCTATTGAGGTCCAAGGAACCTGAGCCAAGAAAAGTAGCAGAAGGAGAGTCTGCTGAGTTCCAAGGAACCTGGGCCCAGGAAAGTGGCAGACATGGAGTCTACTGGGTTCCTAGGAATCTGGGCCCAGGAAAGTGGCAGTCAAGGAGTCTATTGAGTTCTAACGAACCTGGGTCAGGAAAGTGGCAGGCGAGAAGTCTACTGAGTTCCAAGGAACCTGGGCCCAGAAAAGTGGTAGAAGAGTAGTCTACTGTGTTTCTCATTTCGGCTCATCTTTTCATGGGCAGGTGTGCTAAAATCCAGAATGCTTCATAAATTTGCATTTCATCCTTGTGCAAGAGCCATCCTAATCTTCTCTCTATCGTTCCAATTTTAGTGTATCTACTGCTGAAACAAACTCAGATTTATTCTTAATGGTAATATTTCCACAAAACAAACTCAATCATAATTCCTACATGTCCTTCCACAGACTTGCATACTCGTCCCATCATCAGCACTTCTAGGAGCCCTGAGTCCCCGCCCCCCCGCACCACAAGATTCTTTTGCACCATGTGGTTGTGCTGTACACACACAGTGGTCTTCAGGCGGTGTCTGGCTGGTTTCAGAGACCTGCATGACTGAGCATAGCCCTAAAAGGGCTGTCACCAGAGCACCTGTACCTGGCTCCTCTAGCTTGTGGATTTCAGGGTGGTCAGACTTCTCACCTGGGGACTCAGAGATAATGAACAGAGAGCCTCAAAAGACAGGCTGGGAAAGAGGCTGGTGCCCACATTCCTGGGCCAGAACCTAGCACAGGAACTCTTTCCTGATTTGGGGGGTGGGGGCGGCATAGCTGTCACTGAAACCCTGGGTTCTGTTTCCTCCCCCAGGGGGCTGAGATCAGGATTCCCCTGTCTCCCTCCCTCTTTCTCATGCTTCCATCTGAACTAGAAATAGTCGAAGATACTATAAGGACATTTCTCTCTCTCTCTTTCTCTTGGTTTTTGTTTTTTTTTTTTTTTTTTTGGTCCATTTTAAGAGCTTTTTAAGTATTAGCTAGATCAACCTTCTGTCTATGTGCTGTTTTTTACTTGTACTTTGACTTGGTTTATGTTTTGGCTGTATAAAAAGCTTTTGTCTTGGGTGGTGCATGTGGTTCAAAAGGGTAGGGAGCCAGTCCCATATGCTGGAGGTGGTGGGTTCAAACCCAGCCCCTGCCAAAAACTGAAAAAAAATAAATTTTTTTTGTTTAATATTTATGTATTAATTTGCCAAGTTGTTCTTCAGAACACATCAGAATTTTTGAAATATAATTATAAAACCCTTCTCAGCCAGCACAGTGGCTCACACACGCATCCTAGCACTCTGGGAGGCCGAAGTAGATGGATTGCTTGAGCTCAGGAATTTGATACTAGCCTGAGTAAGAGCAAGACCCCGTCTCTACTGAAAATAGAATAACTAGGCAGTCAGGTGCCTGTATCCCAGCTATGCAGGAGGCTGAGGCAAGAGGATTGCTTGAGCCCAGGAGTTTGGGGTTGCTGTGAGCTTGGCTGATAACACAGCACTCTAGCCTGGGTGACAGACTGAGACTTTGTCTCAAAAAACAATAACAAAAAATTTTTTAAAGTCTTCTTTACACACAGGTTTTCACAGAATTACCCATGTATGCTATGCATCTAGTTCTTTTATGGTTTCATTTTCTGCATTTATATCTCCAGTGGGTCTAGGTTTATTCTCGGTGACCTGTGAGATATATGTTTGATTTCATAGCTTTGCTCAAAACAGCCATCTAGTTTTCCCAGCACCATTTATTTAAAAATCCTTCTTTTTTCTCCAGTGATCTGAGGTGACACCTTTATCACAGGCTGAATTTCTGCACACAGCTGGGACTATTTCCAGACCTTTTATTCTTCTCCAAGTTCTGTCGGCCCATTGCTGAGCTGTCTGTAATAGCTTTAGCAGAGACACATATTTTATATCTGGTAGAAAATACATATAAGATATATATGTTATGTATAAAATATACATATTTAAATGCTTAGCTGCCCTCATCCCAATTGCTTCCAGGTGCTTCCAGGATTTTCCCCTTTCCAGTAGAAAGGAACTCAGTTTTTTCAAATGTACTCATTTACTTTGGGAACTCTCATGCCCCTGCAGCTTTATGATAACTTCATGCCTAGGGATAGAAAGGTTTTATTTGCTCCTTCTGGAACCTTAGTAGAGATGGTGTTTGGGTGTTTGCCAAAAGAATGGTTCCAATGACTTTCCTTTGTACTCACTGTGATACTTAAAAGGCTTACGGTGCTGTTGATCCAGGAAACCCTCATGGTCAGTTCCTCTGTAGAATGTACTTAACTTGCACCCAACTTTCTTCTCATTTCATTCCTTTTCTTTTTGAGATCTGTGACAAGAACCCCTGGGAGCCGGCCCTTGAGTGGGATTGAGTACAGGTGGAGGACCAGCCTAGAGAGAACGTCCCGCATGCTGGATCACAGACAGCACCTTGGGCACCTGGGTGGGAACCCTCCCTCTTCCCACAGGGAAGGTGCTGGCCTATCCTGGGAGGCCTGTCCCTCCTCCTCCACTTCCCAAGCCCCACTTATCTTGCCACATCAGCACTCATCCCATGACCCCAGAAAGCCCCCTGATGACCTGGGGCAACACTCTGTCCCACCACCCTGCCCCATGTAACACGTCCCCAGTCCTTGGTGTAACCTCTCTGCCCATGTGTCCCATGCAGTAAATGCTAACCCCACCAGGGCAGGAGCAGAGTCTCCAGGCAGGCACCCTTTGCTCTCATGATGCAGAGAGTCATCCTGTGGGCCCACAGGACTAAGACAGAGGGGGGGCCCTAGCCTGGGAACTGTGAGGCCAGCAGGGGAGGTCACAGCCAAAAGCTGTGAGAGGATTTTGATGGCTCCCGTACATTTGGGGTGCTAGTCCCTGGCTGGATGGTGGTTGGC
Organism: Galago senegalensis; assembly: GCA_963575145.1. Classification (NCBI taxonomy): domain Eukaryota; kingdom Metazoa; phylum Chordata; class Mammalia; order Primates; family Galagidae; genus Galago; species Galago senegalensis. The sequence goes on along the minus strand of CAUYTI010073856.1, from coordinate 7,315 downwards.
AGGTATTTGCTTCTGGTCTGTATTTTGTCATTTCATCCTCTTAAAAGGGTCCTTCATAGCGCATACGTTTTCATTTAATGACTCCCAATTTATCTATTTCTCTTTATGTATCATGCTTTTGGGGTTGTGTCTTCAAATCTCTTTACCAGCCCTGAATGCCAAACTTTTCTTTTAGGATTCTCTTCCCTGAAACTTTACAGTTTTACATTTCACACTGACAAGGTTGGTCCACCTGAGTGGGCGTCCAAGGTGTGAGGCTCCAGCTGTCTTCGTGCGCTGGCCCAGCTGCCACAGTGGAGGACACTGCATTGGGTGGAGGGGACACCCTTCCCCCGTGAGCTATTTCTGCACATTTATCAGGAACCAGGCAGGCACATTGTCTGGGCCCCTCCCTATTCTGTTGATCAGCACATCTGTCCTCCCAGCACACCACATGGCCTTTATAGCAGGTGTTCAAATTCTGAAGACTTGTTTTGTTTTCCCAAGGGCCTTCAGCTGCCCCAGTTCCCTTGCTCCTCTGTGTGCACTTGAGGGAAGGTGAGTTTATCTCTCCAGGCTGGGCACCCTGTGCTGGGAGGCAGGGCTGTAGGTGGTTTCCTCATAGCCTGGCATGGGCTCTCTTCTAGGGGCTAAAGAGTCAGCCCAGTGCTACTTGACGATGTGCTTGTGATCCTTTTTCTCTTTGCCCAGTCCGGCAAGCCAAGGCTACACCCCTCCCTACTGCTCCATCCCAGCCGCCATCTTTGTCCCTGCCACTGCCCCACTGGCCTCTGTTAAGACCAGGAGCACTGGATTCCCTGCAGTTCCCACACCTGCCATGGGGGCTAGCAACAGGACAGGGGCAGGGGGTTTGGGGGTGATGGGGGTCCACAGAGGCCAAGCCAGGAGCCAGGGAAGTGCTGGTCCCTCCATCCTCCTTTGGGGGTGCCTGAAGTTCCAGGGGACATATGGAAGCTATTATCATCCAAATGGGGCTTCAAGACTCCCAAACTCAAGTTCCATACTTGGGACATATAAATGTTCTGTATAAAAGGAAAATTAGAATCTCAGAGTGGCTCCCTCCCCCCAATATCCATTCCCTATGCACAAGAGCTGCCCACAGAGCACTCTAGAAGGAAGTGCCCTACTGAAGGAAGTGCCCTGCTGACCTTGCATAAGCAAGGACAGGGACTTGCCACGTTGAGTCAGCAGCTAGTCTACCGGCATGTCCATTCTGCGGCCCCTGGCCCCATGCTGACTTTGTGAGGACCTTTATGCTTATCTGTGGTGTCAGACATCACTGACAGTGTGCACAGACCTTGGACTTTTTTCCCCCATCAGCTTTCTTAGTGTTTGTGTAAATTCACTGTGTGGCCTAAGATAAATCTCCTTCCAATGTGTACCCAGAGGAAATAGGAGCTGGACACCCTTGGCAGCTCCTAAAACTGAAGTGCTGGGTTCTATACTAATAATGAATTGCAAGCTTATCTTTCCAGGTAACAGAACTGGAAGACCAGAGGAAATTAGACATTCTTTCACCTTCTACCCACCCACTGCCTCCTCTACACCTTCTCTTCTAACATTCACTTTCATTTATGTAAAATGCAGATTTCCTGGGCCTCAAAAAAAATATAGCGACTGTGCTGCATCAACCATTCCCTCCCTCACTGACTTTTCTTTTCTCGCTTTTGCCCTTAAAGGCTGAAGCTCCCAAATTCCCCTTCAGAAAACCAACCACAGGTCTGCCGTGGTTTGACTAAGCATCCTCAGTTTGACTTAATAAACCTCCATTGATTGAGACTTTTGCCTCAGTCACACACTTGGATTGACACTTGCCTCCTTTTTGTCTCAGAGCCTGAATGGTAAAAATGGGACTGTGTAGTGCCTATGTAGCCCCGGCTGCATACAGCTCAGCAGAGGGGGGACCCACACATCCAGGTCTGGGGGTTTTTTTATTCTTCTCACTTCTTAAGTCCTTGAGTGTTTGGGTTTGTTGGTAGGGGGTGTATTTGTTTTTAGAAGGCAATACTCACAGAGAAAGGTAAAGGAAACTGAGATGGCCCTGAGTGTCCCTGGGGCTGTGACCCTTGTCTAACCCTTGTCAGTTTCAAGAATTCCCCCTGCCCACCCTTGTTAGAAGTCCACACCTGTCCTCAAGCAGCACCAGTTCCTGGGATACAAAACTTCCTCCAAACACAGCATAAAAAAACCTCTCCTTCCTTGGGAAGAAGAGATGGATATACTTGGAAGGAATTAGTGTGTGAAACAGGCCATCCTCTTCAATGCATGTGAAATGTGAGAGCCATGGATCTCTAGTTATGTGGAGATATTTCTTTGGAGAAATTTTGCTGGCAGTGGGATGGGAGATGGAGGAGGACTTTCTGGCTGACCTGAGAGGACCACCACCCAGAGACTGACGCTGGGACAGGGGTGAGGATGGCCCATGGATCTGCCACTCTGAGTTCAGGATGTTGGGACCTGGCTGGGGACAAAGTTCCTTGGGAAGCCTGGAACTGCAATTGGCTTAGTTTTTCAGACTTTGCTTGCGACTTTCCAATTGCTTGGAGCACCTAGTCTATGACATTTGTTTTCAACCCTTTTTCTCCCATAGCATCCTTAAATTACTGTTTAATAATAATTGAACCTATAGTTAAACTTCCATGGCATCCTTAAATTATGTTGATCAAAAAGAGCACAAAAAAGAATGTACTTACTATGCTTTGAACTTCCTTCAAAAATAATTTAATTAATGATCTTTAAAAAATTTTGTGGCACACCTAAGTACCATTGATACAGGGTTCCCTCATTCAAGACTGGACAAGGGACCCCAGGTTTCCTAGGCCTGGGCAATTTCATGAGGGAAATGTCCTAACCTTTTGCCCCAAGCTAGAAGGACTGCCTTCATTCATTTGTCAATAACACTCTTTAACATTGAAAAAAGTGTTCCCATCTACCAAGTCCTGGCCAAATGTAATTCCCAAGACCTTATACCCCTAGACAAGGACCCACATGGAGACCTGCCCCTTGGGTCTTTCCCTCTGCCAAAAGCACTGGTGCTTTTTAGTCCTATCCAGAAGCTCTGCTGGTGCTTTTTACTTCTTCTATATTCCTTTCTGTCTAATAAATCCTATCTTATCAGTGATCTGTGGTCTGTGAGTTCATTCTTCAAATCCCCAAGACCAAGGACCTACTAAAGAAAGAACTTCCAATAACACCATGGCACACCAGCCAAAAATCACTGGTCTATGAGGAGACTGTGAGGTGCAGGCCTCAGCCTCTGCTTTGTTGGTGGTAGCCGGGGTGTAATGACAGCATGAGGTCTCCTTACTTCCCGTGCACTGGTTGCACCCATTACCCCACCCTCTTCTGGAGGTTCTGGGCACTGGCTTAGTTGTCTCCTGGTGTCCAACAGGTTTGGGCTCTGCCTCAATGCTCCACATTTGTCCCTGTCCTCTCTCCAGTGAAGGAAGTCCTGATACTAATGAAACTGCTGGGTACAGGGTCCAGTTCCCAAAGCCAACTGACGTGGTTCATTCACTGGGCGAAACTAGCATGTTCACCTGAGGCAAGCCTCGGAGTGGGGCACAAACAGAATAGAAAAGCAAAAATAAATTCAAACTCGGCGCCTGTGGCTCAGGCGGCTAAGGCGCCAGCCACATACCCCTGAGCCGGCGGGTTTGAATCCAGTCTGGGTCCGCCAAACAACAATAACAGCTGCAACCAAAAAATAGCTGGGCATTGTGGCGGGCGCCTGTGGTCCCAGCTACTTGGGAGGCAGAGGCAGGAGACTCGCTCTAGCCCAGGAGTTGGAGGTTGCTGTGAGTTGTGATGCCATAGCACTCTACCCAGGGCAACAGCTTGTGGCTCTTTCCAAAAAAAAAAAAAAAAAAAAAAACAGTAAATTCACACAGGTTTTAGTATAACAAAAGAAGTTTAAGTAAAAAAAAAAAAAAGCACAGTGAACTTCCAGTGAAGTGGAAGTGGGTCTTTCCAACACAGTGGTTCTCAACCTTCCTAATGCCATGACCCTTTAATATAGTTCCTCATGTTGTGGTGACCCCCAACCATAAAATTATTTTTGTCTATGACAGTTTTCATTGCTAGTAGCATCTCCTCAAAATCTTTCATAGAATCATAATTTCTGTAGAAATCTGCATATGCCTTCTTTCTTGGTTCAGCCACAGCAAACTTATAGAAAGCTGCAACCCCCAGGGATACAACAAATGCTGCAATAACATGAATCTGCAGGCACCTGGCCAAGAGGCCATGCATCTGAAGTTTGACCAAAGCACTGGAAGCCATGGTAGTTACTGTCCTTTGATGAGTATACCAACCTCAACGCACCCTTCCCAGCTGAGGTACACATGAACTCTGAACGTTACCAAACTTTTAAAGAAGAGTTCATGCTTATCTGCTCCTGCCACGTGGCTCTCTCTACAACTTGTCATTTTCTTTTTCTTTTAATTTATTTTTCTTACTTATACATGTGTATATCAGGTTTCCACTTTTGCCTTCCCAGAATTAAAAAGGCTAAATTTAATGACAATAACAATGTTTAACATAAGGACCGAAAACAAAAACCTCATAAACAATGAATGAGGATACATACATTCAGAAAAGAAATCAGACTATTGCTGCAACAAAATATTAAGCAATAATAATAGTAATGATGCAAAGAAAGTAACATTCACATTGTCAGATAAGAGTATGTCCATTATAGAATACTTTGATCAGTTAACTTCTTATTTTGTTTTTTCCAAAGTCTCAAAAAAATAGACAACTAATATGTATAAATAAAAGTAAAAGATAATTTAAAAAAAAAACAGATCATGCCAAATCTTATAGACAATAGAAAAAGAAATACTTCAAAATCATTCTACTTAATCTGGATACACCTGATATTAAAATTGGAGGAAATATATTACTATAAAGGGGAAATTACAAACATGTATCACTTATAAATGAGGATGTAATATGATAAACAACATATTAACATGTTGAATTAAAAATTAATGTTTAAGTAATGTACTTTGGTCAAAATTAAATACAATTTATATGAGAATTAGTCACTATTTTCTTTCTTTCTTTTTTTTCCTTGCCCATACTCCCTCCCTCCTTCTCTGTCTGGTCTCCCCTTCCCCCATGCCCCACCGTGTCATTAATTACTATTAATTGTCTTCATATCAAAGTTGAATACATAGGATTCTTTCTTCTCCATTCCTGTGATGTTTCACTAAGAATAATGTGTTCCACCTCCATCCACGTTAATACAAATGCTGTAAAATCTCCATTATTTTTGGTGGCTGAATAATATTCTATGGTATACATATACCCCAGCTTACCAATCCATTCCTGGGTTAATGGACATTTAGGCTGTTTCTACATTTTAGAGATTGTAAATTGGGCTGCAATAAACAGCCTAGTACAAGTGTCTTTATAATGAAAGTTTTTTTTTTCCTTCTGGATAGAAGCCCAGTAATGGGATTGCAGGATCGAATGGGAGGTCTAGGTTCAGTTCTTTAAGGTTTCTCCATACTTCCTTCCAAAAAGGTTGTATTAGTTTGCAGTACCACCAGCAGTGCAAAAGCGTTCCTTTCTCTCCACATCTGCACCAGCATCTGTAGTTTTGAGATTTTGTGATATAGGCCATTATCGCTGGGGTTAGACGATATCTCAGGGTGGTTTTAATTTGCATTTCTCTAATAATTAGAGATGGTGAGTATTTTTTCATATGCTTAGTAGCCATTCACCTATCGTCTTTAGAGAAGATTCTATCTCTCTTCCTCAGTGATGTATGGGATTGTTGGGTTTTTTCTTGTAGATTAATTAAAGTTCTGTACAGATCCTGGTTATTAGACTTTTGTCTGATTCAAAATATGCAAATGTCCTTTCCCATTGAGTAGGTTGTCTATTTGCTTTGGTTGTTGTCTCCTTGGCTGTACAGAAACTTTTCAGTTTCATTAAATCCCATTTGTTTATTATTGCTGTTGTTGCTATTGCCATGGTAGTCTTCCTCATAAAGTTTGTCCCCAGGCCAATATCTTCCTGTGTTTTTCCTATTCTTTCTTTGAGGATTTTTATTGTTTCATGCCTTAAATTTAAGTCCTTTATCCATCTTGAATCAATTTTTGTGAGTGAAGGAAGGCACAGGTCCAATTTCAATCTTTTACATGTAGATACCCAGTTCTCCCAGAACCATTTATTAAATAGGGAGTCTTTCCCCCAGTGGATGCTCTTGTTTGGTTTATCAAATATTAGGTAGGTACAACTTGTTGGTTTCATTTCCAGGTTTTCTATTCGATTCCAAATATCTATGTCTCTATTTTTGTGCCAGTACCATGCTGTCCACTATGGCCTTGCAGTACAGCCTAAAATCTGGTATAGTCATACCTCCAGCCTTTTTTTTGTTACTAAGAACTGCCTTAGCTATACAGGTTTTTTTCTGGTTCCATACAAAACGCAGAATCATTTTTTCCAAATCTTGAAAGTAGGATGTTGGTATTTTAATAGGGATGGCATTGAATTGGTAAATTACTCTGGGAAGTATAGACATTTTAACAATGTTGATTCCAGCCATGAGCATGGTATGTTCTTCCATTTGTTGATGTCCTCTGCTATTTCCTTTCTTAGGGTTTCATAATTTTCTTTATAGAGGTCCTTCACCTCTTTTGTTAGGTATATTCTTAAGTATTTCATTTTCTTTGGGGCTATGGTGAAGGGAATTGCATCCTTAATTAACCTCTTATCTTGGCTGTTGCTGGTGTATACAAAAGCAACTGACTTGTGGACATTACTGTATTTTTTGATGACTTCCAAGAGTCTTATGGGGTTGAGTCTTTGGGGTTCTCCAGGTATAAGATCATCAGCAAAAAGGGAGAGTTTAACCTCCTCTGCTCCCATTTGGATGCCCTTTATTTTCTTGTATTGTCTAAAACTTCTAGCACAATGTTGAATAGTAATGGTGACAGAGGACAATCTTGTCTGGTTCCAGTTCTAAGAGGAAAAGCTTTCAGTTTTACTCCGTTCAGTAAAATACTAGCTGTGGGTTTGTCATAGATAGCTTTGATCAGTTTAAGAAATGTACCACCAGCTCGGCACCTATAGCTCAACGGGCTAAGGCGCCAGCCACGTACACCTAAGGTGGCGGGTTCAAATCCCCAGCCTGGACCCGCCAAACAACAATGACTGCTGCAACCAAAAAATAGCCGGGCGTTGTGGCAGGCGCCTGTGGTCCCAGCTACTTGGGAGGCGGAAGCAGGAGACTCGCTTGAGCCCAGGAGTTGGAGGTTGCTGTGAGCTGTAATGCCACGGCACTCTACCCAGGGGAACAGCTTGA
>CAUYTI010073855.1:0-60785 GCA_963575145.1 Galago senegalensis | reverse complement strand
CAAGAACAAGCTTCAGAACAAGGAAGAAAAGTCCCAAGTTTCACAAAACCCCCAAGTTCTCAGTAGATGAACAATGGTGGAAAACTCACTGAAACTTGATTAATTACTGTTGTATAACCGTAACCATTGTGATATGAGATGCATCCATTGTCCACTGAAGCTGTATTAATTATTGTTACATTACTGTAACCATTGCTGTATCCATTGTAATAACCAAGCCCCCAGCCCTTGACCCCCTCCCTAAGGCCAGTGGGGAATAAAGCCTCCTACCCTTGAAAAGGAACCTCTCCTAAGCCTTCTGGTCCCAGCCCCCTCAAGGGAAAGGAAGCAGCCCCAGATTAAGGAAGTATGCAGGGAGGAGTTGAGCGAAGGGAAGGGTGGATTCCAAATAAAGCCCTGGGTGAAAAGGTCCCAAGTTGTTCTCGGAAATTTACCCAACACTTGTTTGTACCCCTGAACTATGTGACCCCCATCTTATGATCATGAAGTAATAATGTACTTATAATGTATTTTGCACCCCCACCCTGAATTAAGTAAGCCCTTGCCTTGTGACCCCCTCAGCTGTATTGAATTGTGCTAATTGCTGTGATTGGCTTCTGTATTGCGCTAGCTTGCTGAGCATGCATGATTACGCAGAATAATGGCATAAAAAGGCTTTTCCCTGCTATTCAAGGCTGCACGCCTTTGTGGTATGAGCCCCTGTAGGTGCACCTGCAGGTGTATCAAATTATCAATAAATTTTTATTGCTTAATTACATGTGAAGTGGGGTCCATCCTTCTCTCCTATTTTACCATGACTCCTGAGCTGTAACCCCCCTTAACCAGCCACGTTTCGCTTCTGTAATGTGCTTGCACAAAACCCATAAAAGGCAAGCCACACCCCTACTTGGACTGCTGCTGCCACCCAGTGCAGCATCCCTGCAGTAGGTAAAATAAATTACCAGTTAATTACATCTAAGTGGGGGTCTGGCTCTATTTTTTCAGGTCATAGGGGGTACCAGACTGCCATTCAGTAAATCAGTTTAATTCTTCTGTTGCGCAGTCAGAGGCTCAGGTTGTGTGAAGATGAGATTTGGGAGAGTAAAGGGATTGGGCAGGATGGGAGCCAGACCAAAAAACCGAGAAGGAAAGGTCAGACAAAGAAAGAATTTGAGGAAGAATTTTAACTCCCCCTTCTCAGTTTATTTAGGGTGGTTTTATGAGTTATTTAAATTTAACTATTACTTAAAGGTTATCCTCATTATGCTGAAAGGCTTGAGATCACCAAAGAACTGATATTTAAGTTCCATATATGCAAGAATATAATATGGAGTCCCGGGAAATATCAGTGTCTTCAAGTTCACACATGTGCATGGTGAGGTTCACTGACAGAAGCTTTTCATCGGCTGGGAAATTCATATTCTTTGAGTCTCTTCTGGATTCATTTACATTTCTTTCTATAGAACTTCTTGGCAATTGCGGAAGGTCAGGGACAATTCTCTTGATTGCAGAAACCTGAAAAGTAAAACAGTGCACTTTTCACTTGCAGGCCGCTATGGCAGCCTGGAAACCAATCGTCTCTGCCGCCCTTCCAGGGGTTAAGAGAAAGCCCCTACTGGAAACTGAGCAGCAATTACATCCTGACTGGGAAAATTGCCAGTCATTTCTGGCCTCTGACCCTCTCTACACGGTGCCCAGCTACCCTGCCTTTGAAGTTTATACCTTAATCAAACTTCACATTTGGCAGTGTTTTGCATTTTTCAAAGCATGTTTACAAACACCTTTCTTTTGGATATTATTCCCATTGCAGACCCAGATTGCTAGGGGAGATATAATCAACTACATTTTGCATGTGGGAACTTAGGATAAAAAAGGTAAAACCTTTTTGGCAAGGTGATACAAAACTAAGAGAAAACCCGCATTTCCTGTCTGCAAAACTGGTGACTGTTCACATGCAGGAATCTACTCTCTGTCTCTAAACCTAATTTTCACTTCATTGCTGATGACATGATTCACGAAAGCCCAAGGCCTCTAAGTTCCAAATTAAAACTATCACGGTTTCACCCTCTGTATCTTGCTTGCTCTGTCCTTCTTCCTTTATTCCCTAGGAAATAAACTCCAAAGAAGTTAGAACAAAATGATGACTTAGTTGTATCTGCAAAATGAGTAGTGAAGTATGTGATGGGACTTTGAACTCAACTTCCAACTTTCCTCTTTAAATAGAAACTTCAAGATTATTATTCACAGAGTTGCATGAAGTATCACCAATCCAGAACCACGTGAAATGCTAACCTAGCATTTCCCCAGGTGTAATATTAATGAGTGTTTTATTTAAAAAAAAAAATTGTTCCATGTTCAAATTAGCCAAAGTCTTTTATCAAAGGACCTGCCCAGTATCTTATATGTGTATGTTCTTTGCTGATGAACTGGATGATTAACTTCTCTAATTTACTTTCTCACAGAAATCCTTTTATAAAGAATTTATATTTTGTGCAGATTATTCTGGGGTGGGAAGCTGTGTTACAGAAAAGAATGTTGTTGGCTCAGTGCCTGTAGCTCAAGCAGGTAAGGTGCCAGCCACATACACTAGAGCTGGCTGGTTCGAATGCAGCCCAGGCCTGCCAAACAACGACAACTACAACCAAAAAATAGCCGGGCATTCTGGCAGGTGCCTGTGGTCCCAGCTACTTGGGAGGCTGAGGCAAGAGAATCGCTTAAGCCCAGGAGTTGGAGGTTGCTGTGAGCTGCAATGCCATGGCACTCTACCTAAATTGTTTTAATATTTAAAATACATTAAGGTTTACTTTTTCTCAATTTATGACAGAAAATCAAGTGAGAAAATTAAATTTGTTTTATGCATTTGTGCAATCACAGTGGTCTAAACTATAAAAGCATAACGTGGCAGCCTTGCAGTCCTCACTGAGGATGAGGAAGGTGATAAAAATGGAACTAGGCAGGTTCAGAGAAAACGCGCGATTTCCCCACCGGACCTCAGTGGAGAGTCTGCACCCTAAACAATCAGGAATCCTGGCGGCCGGTTTGCTCTGCCAGCTTCTCTGGTCAAGAGTGGATTTCCCTGAACGCTCATGAGGGTGACTGGGAGCTGTCCTTTCTCCCTGTTGCTCACATTGCACCGATTCCAGGAGCAAATCGAAGGTGTTCCTTGCGAGACAAAGCCGCGCCAGGCTGGACTGCTAGCTCCCTTGTCTCTTTGAAAGGCAATGCTTTAGCTCTGCCTTCTCCAGGACGCTGATGAGTAGTGTGCAGGTAAAAACAAAATCACAGTCATTTCAAGGATTTTTGATGGTGGTTAGTTTGAATGATTCCAAATGCTTTTCTAGGTCTTTCCAAACCTTTTCTAGGTTTGTTTAAGACTTCTTTTGAGTCCTTACCCCCCTAGTGTTTATTTTCACAGCATTTTCACGTAACTCTGAACCCTCATTGACACTTCACAAGAAGCTGTGGACAAGGCAGGGGCAATGGTGTCCTTTTTGCAAGAGATCCACTGACTCGTGGAAGAGGATGCAGAAGGGGCTGTGTCCAGGACTTGGTCTCTTTGTTAGTGTTTCCGTGTTTTCATTACTTAGACCAACCCACTTCTTGGGATAAGACCTCATTTCTAAGGTTATACCATAATAAAATATTCTGGTTATTCATTTTGATAAGCATTGTGCTAGTCTCTGACTTAATTTAAAGAGAAAATAACCTGTGTTTAAGAATTTTATAACAACCTTATATAACAACCAACAAAATAGGTACAATTCTTCTTTACATATATTAACATACATTATTTTTTAAATTTGGGCATTATTACATGTAATAATCTTAAATGCTTAGTTGAAGTGTTTTGACAACTGCAACTATATAACCATCATCTAAAACAAGATATAGAATATGTTCATTTCCCCAGAAACTTACCCTGTGGTCTTTTGCAGCCAGTCTGCACTGCTCTCAATCCCAGAGGAACCATTGGTTGTTAATTTCTATCACCTTATACGTTCTTGGTCTTCATATAATTATAACCATGAATTATACGCCCTTTCTGTCAGAGTTCTTTCACTCAGTGTAATACCCTTGACCTTTTCCATACTGCAGTTATGTATCTGTGGTTTGCTCCTTTTAATCGGTGAGTAGTATTCCATCAGTTAATATGTCATAATTTATTCATTCAATTGATGAACATTTGGGTTTTTCCACTTTTGACAATTATGAATAAGACTTCTACTAGGGCACAGTGGCTCATGCCTGTAATCCTAGCACTCTGGAGTTCTCAGGAGTTCAAGAATAGCCTGAGCAAGAATAAGAATCATCTCTACTAAAAATAAAATGAAAAGTTAGCCAGGCATTGTTGTAGGTTCCTGTAGTCCCAGCTACTTGGGAGGCTGAAGCAGGAGGGTTGTTAGAGCCCAGGAGTTTGAGGTTGCTGTGGGCTAGGCTGACACCAAGGCATTCTAGCCTAGGCAATATAGCGAGACTCTGTCTCAAAAGAAAAAAAAGAAAAAGACTTCTTTGAGCAAGGATTTTTGCAGATACATGTTTTCACTTTTCTCCAGTAAATACCTGGGATTATAAAGTAGTTGTATGTGTAGCCTTCTAAAATGACATTTCTCCTTTTTCCATACTCCTGGCAGTAGTCTGTGAGAATGCTGGCTGCTCTATGTCCTTAGTAAATTTTATGATGGTAATCTATTTCATCTGTTTCATTCTGTAGGGTATAAAGTGGTGTCTTCTTGAGGTTTTACTCTTTATTTCCCTAGTGATTAATGACATTGAGCAATCTTCAGGGTCTAATGCTCATCTTCTTTTGTAAAGTGGGTTTGTTTAATAAGACTTTTGTTGAGTACTTTTTCCCTCAGTGCTTATTTATGGTTTATTTGAAAGAGATTTTTATATATTCTACAGATGCATAATTTGTCAGATATGTGCTATAGTTTTTTTTTTTTTTTGTCTAATATGTGGGTTGTCTGTTCATTTTCTTAGTCGTACCTTTTGGCGAACAATATTTAAAATTTAATAAAGTCCAATTTCTCTTTTTTCTTTTATGATTGATAAGTGCTTTTGCTATCTTGTTTTAAAAATTCTTTTTTAACTCCAAGTTTGTAAAAATATTCTCCTAAAGGATTCTTTCAGAAGCTTTGTGGTTTTGCTATGTATGATTAGGTTTGTGGTCGATATGGAATTGCTTTTGGTGTATGGAATGAGGTAGGGTCAGTTTTCTTTTTTCACATTAAGTTATCTTTTGTTCCAGCGCTTACTTGTTAAAACATAGCTTTCTCCACTGAATTGTTCAGCTGCCTTTCTCGTAAATCAACTGACTTTGTACGTTTGGCTCTCTGTGAATTCTCCAACTTTGTTATTATTTTGTGAAATTGTCTTAATGATGCTAGATCCTTTGGATTTTCATATACGTTTTATAACTGGCCTGTCAATTTCCACAAATAGTTATTGCGATATTTTAATTGGGATTGTGGTAAATGTACAGATAATTTTGGAGAAGAATAGCTCTCTTTACAGTATGGTGTTTTCCAATACAGAAGCATTGAATAGCTATTTATTTACATCTTATTTAATTCGTGTCAGCATTTTTTCCCTACTTCCCAGGGTAGAAGCTTTTTAAATGTTGTTATAAATTGCATATGTTATTATACTTTATTTTAGTTATTTGTTATTTAAAATAATAATTGTATACGTAAAATATAATAATTAAGGTCATAATCTATAAATGACCTTGCTAAATTCAGATGTTTTCAGTAAATCCCAAATTCCCTAGAATTTTCTGCATGGAATAATGCCATTTTAAAATAAAGAGTTTTACTTCTTTTCCAATCTATTTGTCTTACTTTTTTTTTCTTTTCTTCTTGCATGCTATTACCTTCCATATAATGTTGAATAGAAGTAACACATCTTGTGATACTCAGATGATGAACATCCTTTATCCTATGAACATCATGGCCTACAATTGATTATTTTCACGTGTTAAAACCACTTTTGCATTCCTGAGATAAACTCCATTTGAAGTTTATCTTTCTTGCGTATTGCAGGATTTCATTTGCTAATTTTCTTCAAGTTCTTACTTCTATGTTCATGAGGGTTATTAAACTATAATTTTACTTCTTTGTCATATCATCATCAGATTTTGCTAGCAGAATTATGCACTCAACAATCAACCAGTGCCCTGAGGAGGGGATCTCTTTCACCTCCCAGATGCTCCTCTCAGCCTTTGGCGCATTATGTCTGTACACTTGGTGAAGGTCTATGGAGAAGGGTTGGCAAGCACACTTGCTCTGTGCTGGGGGATACTTGAAATGTCACATTGTTAGAAGTACAGAATTACAGACAGTTACCAATTTATGACGGCTTAACTTATAATTTTTTGACTTTCTGATGATGAGATAGTGATAAGCATTTAGTAGACCATCAATAAATTACATAAGATACTGAGGACTATAATATAGGTTTTGTGTTAGGTAATTTTGTCTGATTGCACACTTACGTGGTGTTCTGACCATGTTTAAGGTAGGGTAGGCTAAGTAAGTTCCAATGTTCAGAAGGTTGGTTGTACCTATATTAAATGCTTGTTCAACTTACAATATTTTCCATTATTGATGGGTTTATCAGGACATAATCCTGCCATAATTTGAAGAGCATCTGTGCATTTTTTAGAGGTAAACCTCACACTACTTTTACTCTTTCCTGAAACTTAATTGCAATTCCAGGCAAGGATTTTCTAAATTAACTCTTCTTTGACCTTCATTGATCAGCCAAGAATTTGGTGGAGTATTCACAGACGAATAACCGCTTATTTACTTCCTACTAGATACCCATTGGGAGAAGAGTCAGTATGGACTCTATTTGCACTTTAGAATAAATTGAGCTTTCACTCAAAATGAAATACGGATCTCCGAACTGCGAATTTTGAAGGGAAGAAAATCTTTTTCTATGTGTATGTATCATCGCTGGGAAGTTATTATCTATGGGTCATCAGTTCGTCTGTATTCATAAAACTGGACACTTTTAGTGCAAATGTAATCAGAGTAAAATGTACCTCTGGCATATTTTAAATGAAAAAAATTAATTGACATTAAAGATAACATATTGTTGTAAAAGGAGAGATTTGTTGTCTTTTCTTTGTGCTGTTGTTTCTGGCAGAAGGCAGGCAGGGGACCCTTATTTTCTTCTCATTATGAAGGACCCCCAAGTCCTTTTGGCCAAAGTCACTGGAGCCCCTTCTTCCCTTCCTTCTACTCAAATCACCATTTTTTCTCCTTAGCCCCAGGAAGCAGGCTTTCTGACACTGATTTTCTATGTGTGAATTCTAAGATAATTGTTTTGGTTTTCTGAGTTTCAAGGAAGACCTAGTTCTACAAAATAGGACTTTGCAGGAGGGCTAGGTAGGAACCTGGATAAATTTAGAGAATTACGGACAGCTAGGAGAATGTAAAATTTACTTAGAGAGGAAAAGGCTGAATTGATTTTAATTTAAAGAGAATAAATTCTATTAAAGCTTACCTTTTTAGCAATTTGTCATATGGCCAGGCTAGAATTGTAAATAGATAAGTGGTCTATATATTTTTATTATCGACAATATATAATTTCCTTTAATTTTGAGTAATTAACTAAGTTTATTTAAAATATATTCCTCTATTTGTTCATGCAACAGTAATTAATTACACACCACATGCTGGGTCCTTTTATCCTGGACCTCAAAATGCGTATTCTCTAGTGAGCAAAACAGATGCTTTGAGTAATGAAAACACAAAAATCAAATCATATACCCTCCATGCTTTAGGAGCATAGAGGAAAGAAGTAACTAGTTACCTTTTCAGAAAAAAAGATTAGAAAAGACTTTGAAGAAGTGAAAATGGAATGAAACTTGAAACTAGAAATAGTTTATAAGGGCACAGAGGTACAGGCAACTTCCAGGCAGAGGAAACAGGGCCTCTTTGCTGTGATGCCAAAGTAAATGTAGATAAGCAAAGACCTTGGTGTGTATAGAGGAACAGGTATGATAGCTCAGTGGCGCTAAGTGTAATGGGCTTGAGTCTAGAAGTATATGAGAGAGTCAGGTAGGGAAGAAATTTCTAAGGTTTGAAGTTTATGAAGTTTTATAGAAAATAGACCTTACTAGAGTAATATCAACTACAATTATAGGAACTGGAATTTTCTAATAAAGTTGAAAAGAATATTCTTACAATTATAATATACTGGCTAAGGAGACAGGGTAGCTGTCCTGGATTCCAGCCTGGTGAGTTGAAGAGAAGTGATGGGATAATGTTTGGTGATGCCCTTACTAACTTAAATGGACACTATTGGTACTTTTGTTACTTTTCCTTCCTTGATTTCTCCTTTTTTCTTCTGCTTCCTTTTATTTTTCCCTCCCTACCTCTATTCCATCTTTTTATATTTCTCTTTATTTTTATTTTTCAAATTTTTACAAATTTATGAAGTACATATGAAGTTTTTTACATGTAACATTTATAACGTATGGGAATTAAATCAGAGTATTTAAGGTTTCCATCTCTCGAGTACAATACATTTTTGTTTAACTGTAGTCTCTGTATCTCTGTCTATCTCTTTAAAGAGAAGGAGCCTTCACAGGCTGGCCCAACTCATAGGTCTGGCCACAGAGATCATACCTTTCTTGTGTTTCAAGAATGTTTGATACAATTGCAGCCATTTTGATCATTTAAATTCACGTTCTTTCTTCACCATGACTCAGACAAAAGACAAAAGCAGTAGATGCAAAGAGGACAGAGAATTTGGATGCAGACTTTAGAGTCAATGAAGAAAGGGCACACTAGACCATTTCTAGCTGTGCGACATTTTTATTTTTTCCTTGAGACAGAGTCTTACTCTGTTGCCCTGGGTTGAGTTCCATGGGCTCATCATAGCTCACAGCAACCTCAAACTCTTGGGCTCAAGCGATCCACATAGTTCAACTTCCCAAGTAGCTGAAATTACAGGTGCCTGTCACAATATGCAGCTAGTTTTTCTATTTTTAGTAGAAAAGGGATCTTACTCTTGCTCAGGCTGGTCTCAAACTCCTGAGCTCAAACGATTCACTCATCTTGGCTTTCCAGGGCGCTAGAATTATAGGTGCGAGCCACTGCACCTGACGCTGTACAACACTTTAGTTGGGGTTAATCTGTTATAATGATATTTTCGATTTACTAATGTAAAAATAGACGAAGCCATTTCATTTTGGTTAATTTTAGATGGTATATGAAACAAATGGAGGTGTTAGGATTACATTATAGCGGGAAGAAATAAAATACCTGCATTCTTTGACATCAAAAAATAACTAAGGAAAAGGAACACTGACTGCAATTATATTTCTAATACTAGGATCATCTCCAGAACCCTAAGGAAAAATAAGGGCACACATGAGATAGCCACTCGCTGGTAACAGCCACCCTTCCCTTCTCCCTCACAGCCCATCTCACTCCTGCTGTCATCTAAGAACTCCTTTACTGAAACTTTATGCCTTTGGTGGCTCTCGATTGATTTCCCAGTTTAAAAATATTAAAATGTTTAAGTAAAATTTAAGTCTTTAAAATAATAAACAAGGCTCTGAATATTGACTCTACCTTCTACAAAAGCAGGACGAACTAGACCAGGATCTCACATCACAGGGAGGCTGACCTGAAGTGCTGTTCTCCTCTGGGATTTGATCTGTTTTTATGTCTTCCTAGCCTTTCCTTTTTTGTATTTTATTCTGGCAGCTGATGGAGATCATGTATTCAAAGATAACTTGGCTCCTGTAGGCCCTTCAGAGATGGAACTATTAGACATGGAACAGTAGGAAATGTATTCAAATATTAGAAAGCCCTGGTGCTCTCACAACACGCATATAAAACTATACTAACAAGTAACTTTCTAGGCTAGGGGTGGTGATTCACACTTGGAATCCTAGCACTTTGGAAGGCAGAGGCAGGAAGATTGCTTGAGGCCAAGAGTTTAAGAGCATCCTGATCAAGAATAAGATCTCATCTCCACAAAAAATAGAAAAATTAGCCCAGGGTGGTAATGTGCGCCTGTAGTCTCAGCTACTTGGGAGGCTGAGGATTTTGAGCCTCGGAGTTTGAAGTTGCAGTGAGTTATGAGGATGTCATTGCACTCTAGCCTGGGCAACAGAGTTAGAACCTATCTCAAAATGAAACAAATAAAAAATAACTTTCTGAGATTGACTGACAGTCTCAGAAAAATAAAGCTACGGAAAAGTACATACTCTATATTTTTTAAAATTTCCAACTCCTGGGCAGCTCCTGTGGCTCAAAGGAGTAGGGCGCCAGCCCCATATGCTGGAGGTGCAGGTTCAGATCCAGCCTCGGCCAAAAACTGCAAAAAAAAAAAATTCCCAAATCCTTTATTTTTATGTCTTCTTTTTTCCTCTTTTTCTCCTTGCTCTCAAAAGAACTTGTAGTATATATCTGATATATACCAATTGGTATGAACATTATTTGGGTTGCATAACAGAATATTTGACAAAAAATTATGGAATATGAATTTTTTAATATGTCAGCTTAATATATCCACTAAGAATAATATAAGGCAGGAAGTTCTGAAAAAATTGGTTAGCGCAATATTATTTAAAGTGGGTCTCTACCTGATCAATCTCTTGTATTTTTTCATGCAATTTACATTTTATATTGTTAATGTTATTTTATGCTTATTCAAGGAGATTTGAAAGGAGTAGAATAATCAATAAGACTGGAAAATAACACAACTAGTTTTCAAAGGGAGTAAATTTAAAAGAGGGAGAAACAACATAAATTTAAAAATAGATAAAAACAGAAGATAATATTATAGGGGGACATCTTGATCCTGAGACAGAAAATCTAAAGGAGTACAGAAATTGAGTGTATCTTCAGAATAATGGACAAAACACACTCAAAACAGGCGAAACACATGCAAAACAATAATTTTATATAGTTGCATATAGCAAGTTTCTTTTCATGGGGCTCTAAAGATGTTTTGTATGGGCCACAAAACTTGGTCCAGGGATTTTAGTATCAGAAACATGGAGATAAACTAGAACGGGTCCATGAGCAGGAAGATAGATAAAGGACTGTGGAATTTACCCATTAGGAAACATAATTAAATGAAAAATATGGTTTGATTCACCAGTAATGGAAGATATAGCCTCTGAGAATTTGGTAAATGTGACTAGCCCAGACCATGGAATTTAATGAGTGTGTGTTGTGACCACTGTGGGGTGAATAGGCTTTCCATCTCATGGTCACTGAAGTCCTAACTAGACTGCATTGCTACCTGTACTGATTCCCTGAAGCTTCTGTAAAGAGGGCCACAGCCTTTA
The DNA here is from genome assembly GCA_963575145.1 of Galago senegalensis. Taxonomy (NCBI): domain Eukaryota; kingdom Metazoa; phylum Chordata; class Mammalia; order Primates; family Galagidae; genus Galago; species Galago senegalensis. The sequence continues at coordinate 49,489 of CAUYTI010073855.1, read as the reverse complement.
AGGCTAGGTTTATAGCCTTAGAGGAGAGAGAATCCTTTGAAGAGTATAGGCGTTCTATTTAGAGCAGACTCCTAGCCATGCCTGGAGTTCATCACACTCTTTCCATGGGCATATTACCACTGGATGAGGGACAGCCAGAGGAATCTCTGCATGAGTGTGTTCCCAGTGCAGGAAGCGATCAACCTGAGAGTGTGTTGTGAAGCTAAGAGAGCTACAAGAAGTCCTGTCATCCCTTTTTATGTTGCTTGGCAGTTCAGTGACCCCAGAAGCATGGCCCTTGACTTCTAGCTAAACTGTAAGCAAAGAATTTCACATTCGTAACAATGAGAGCAAAAGGGAAGTTGGGTCTGTAGCAACAGTGGCAGAGATAATAGAGATGTGCCTCTAGAAAGTGTTGAAGACACTACCAATGGTAGTTTCATAGTTCATGGCTCTGGAAATTATTCTTGAGTGATGATACTGCACTTTTAGGTATTAGGAAGAGCAATAAAACTTTCAAAATATTTTACTGAATCAGTAGGGCAGAGTTGACATTGTCTGACCTCCATAGGAACCAAGTACAAAACTTAACTTGGGCTTTCTATGTCAAAACATGCCTTCACTAGGCTTTTGTCTTCAAGGAGACAATTTCATCCAATTTCAGGTTTATAAGTAAATAATGACCAAGGGCTTCTTTCCCAGCTTTATGCAATGTGATGAACAGAAGGTGATTGCACAAACATGTACTGATCTGAAGTTGGGTGCCTTCAACTACATTAGGAAAGTATTCCACGTCTATAGATATATATTTGTAACTGTTCAATCCCATTTCATTTTCTCAAACTCAGTAGTTATATTTTCATATGTTTCTGTAGTGTTTTACAATTTTACAAGCATTGAGGATTGGCTGTACAACCTATCAGCCCAATAATTTTAAGTCTTTCTAGGGATCTAGTCTATTACTTAAATATGCATTATCACTTACCCAATACATCAGCAAAGAGAAAATATACTATTCTTCCAAGCAAAGAATTCATCAGACACCTGTATTTAGTAGAATAATTTTGGGGGGGGCTAGAGCTGGGTTTGAACTTGCCACCTCCGGCATATGGGACCAGCACCCTACTTTGTGGCACAGGCACCACCCATAGTAGAATAATTTTTTAGAAGTTTTTTGGAGGCGAAGCAGGTGAACATAGGATATTTAATGCATTCTTTTGGAAACCAAAATCAGGGATAGGGATGGAAGCATGAAGGTTATATACTTTGAACATCTTTTTTTTCTCTAGAAGTAGAATATACCTGAAAAGGGATGAAAAGATGAATCTCAGCTCCTCACAGATGGGCGAGTCCAGCTCACATGATTAAAGGATTTTGATGACTGATATGAGGCTTAGAGAACACCTATTGGTTTTTGCACTTGATGTGGAAACTTTCTCTGGAAGCTATCTTAAAACCTAAAAATATTTTGTGAGAAAAACAAGGAAAAATTTCAAGGTCTTCAACAATGGGTCTTTACAGATACAGGTGTATAAATACTATTTCAGAGGAAATATTTGCTAGGTTGAAAATAGATTATTATGAAATGATCCTCATAGATAATGGCAAATTTGAAACTATTACAAACCAAAGTGTTTAAAGACAATTCCACTATAATATTTTAGGTGACCTTAGCAAGAAAATGTCAAGAATAATTTTAGAGACACCACGTTTTTTTTTTCCACAGTCTACTCAGGCAGAGAGGTGAACTATGAGGAAAGATTTATTTTTGGCTAGAAAGGGACTCACTCTTGGCAGCGAACCAGCGTCTTGGATCAAAGAAAACTAGATCATACCAAGAAAAAAGAATTTCATTTCTAAAGGACATTGTGACATTATCTTTATTGTTTTGGTCATTTTACCAAGAAGGAAGAATAAGGAAAACCAAGGGGCACTGCCTGTGGCTCAAAGGAGTAGGATAGATGCCAGCACCATACACTGGAGGTGGTGGGTTCAAACCCAGCCCCAGCCAAAAACTGCAAAAAAAGAAAACATGTTAGTAATAGTCAATGTGGGGTGATTGCACTATAGCTGTTTATTATATTATATTTGATACTTCTGTATATTTTCAAGATTATAAAATTTTAAAATATGTGATAAAGTAAATGGAAGTGCTATGTATAAGATTCTCTTAACTGTCTTCCACACTCTTAAAGTGCATGCTTGAATTAGAAAATGATAGAATGAGCAGATATCACAAAGCAAGCCCCAGATAAGGATGTAATATAACATTTTAATTAGGTTTTCTGCCACTCAGAATGATAGCTAAATTCTGCCACTCAGAATGATAGCTAAATTTTAAAGGTAAACTTTCATTTTTCCTATCTGACACTTATATTTATCTTAGCCCATTATAATTAAATACAACTGAAGTCTGTGAGAGCTCATGGACTACGTCCTGTATGCTGGTGAGTGTGTGGGACTGGTGTTGGGACAGGTGCGCCACAGGACAGGCCAGGGGGCACCAATAGGGTGCCGGAGGCAGCTTACCTGGCTCTGAAGCTTGGCTTGGCTCCCTACTGACTGTGTTGTTTGGGGTGGAACTCCTCACCTGTTCATGCAGAGGTAGAAACAGTACCTACCTTCTCCAAGGTGAAGTTGAAATTCTCATGAAGAGTAAATGTGTTCATATGTGCTTAATACTAAGGAAAGAGCCTGACTCTTTAGAAAGGTTTAATAAATGTTCATATTAGCATCACCGTGGATCAGAGACTCTTGTTCTCAAGGAGATGCCTCTAACGTCTCTTACGGTGCACAGTCATATTTATACAGAAAAAAATTATGGTCTTTAAATAAAATTAAAAAATCTCACAGGAAATCTTTCCTTGATCCCCTTCATCCAGAGACTTAGAGAACATAGTGGTTGAAATGGGAAAAAAAAAAAAAAAAGGAGCTCAAGACCGTAAAGGAATTAAAGAAGAACATTAAGAAATGCATTAATCGGACTCATTTCAGAGAGTATCAGCATCAGGGACTGAAAAAGGCCTTAGTCAATGCAACAGATACTAAGTAGTCATTTAAAAGAGCTTTATACTCTTCAGAAAAGGTGTCCACAATGAAGAACTGGCCATGCCTCTCTCTAGTGTCATTTAAAAGTGAGAAAGGAAAAAACAAAAGGTATGTGGAGAGGGATAAAAGGAAATAAAAACATGTTCAAAACATGTTGAAGTGGTCTTGATTTAAGGGGACAAATTGAAAAAACATATATTTTCCCTTTGTTAAGTCATGTACACATAGATTGCATGAATGCATTTATGTATTTGTGGGGTACAATGTGGTTTTTTTATACAATTTGGAGTGCTTACATCAAACTAATTAATGCAGCTTTCACCTCATTTACTTAATTATTGTGTTAAGACACTTATGTTCTATCTTGATAGATTTGGCTTGTACCCTTGCAATATACTCCATAGGTGTGAAAAAAAATTTAAACTAACAACCACCCTACCCTCCATGCAATGCACACAATTGCAATAATGTAGCCTTCCCTTTGGATGTGATACACCTTGCTATAAATTACTAAATAAACAAATCACCTCTTGGTACAAAACTGACAGAGATAATATAGTTTTGAATTATATTTTAGTTACTGCTATAAAGTCAAATCTACAGGAAAGGTAAATAGAGCAGGTAATAGGGGCAGATGCACCTGTAAGTGCTTTGTGTGGTAATGACCCGGGGCAAGCTCATCCTCTCTGAAGGAGGAAGCAGCCACTTCCAGCCAACATGCAAGCTTGATGTTCCAGAAATTGGGATTCTTACTAGAAGTCTTATGATTTTAAAGCCTTCATAAAAAAATGAATTAAACATCATTTTGCCTGTAGTTTAAAATTTTTCTTTTCTCTTCTTTCTTTTTTTTACAACTACTCCAATGTAACATAACTCTGTGAATGTGATTTTCCAGTTATGCCTTGGAACCTCAGAAAGAAGGCCCATTTGTATCACTTTGCAGATAAACTGGACAGCTTGCTGTTTCCTAATTACACCCAGTCCTGTCCTATATCTAATCTTTCTCTCTTATTATCAAATGTTTTCCTACATCTATTCTCTGGCAGTCTGAATTCCAGCTTGCACAAATGCTATGATCACCTGAAACTTGGGGCAGTTATTTCCACTTGAAAGCAACCTTTCCACCTCGAAATCTTCACAGTATTTTATTTATGCCTCTTGTAATGGCTATTCATTTCTATCTTGTGCCACAGTTATTTTCATCAGGATCATATCGTAGTCTTTCCTATATGAGCAAAATGATATTCACATAGTCCGTGCTACATGGCCGTCACCACTGCCTTCATTTGGGTATATTTTCTTCCATTCTTCTCCATGGAAACAAGGCAAATTAATCTAGTAAGACCTAAAATGCCTCTACCAATTTATCCAGGTACCAGCAGTAGACAAGATGCCTACTCAACCATTCCATTAACAGCATTAAGTATTTTCATTGTCATTTGGTCTTTGATAATTTAATAGGAAAGACACAGCATCTAGACACTTGGATTTTTTTTTTTTTGAAAGGATAAATGTCCTAGTTATTCAGGTTTGTGCTATATCCAGGCAATAGCTAAGGACATTTCCATGATAGATCATGAGAGAACAATAGCGGTATCAATTACGCATGTGCCAAATGTCATCCTAAGCACTTTACAGATTTTAATTCATTTAATCTTTTAGAACTTTCTACCACGTATGTACTGTTAATCTCTTGACATTACAGAAGATTAAACTGAGATGCCAAAAAGGTTAGGCAGTTTGCTGCAACTGCACAGCTATAAAGAGGTGGAGGAAGGACTCCAACCCCCTTCTAACCTTGGTGAGGAGAGCACATCAGGATGATGTGCTCAACCCTGTACCATTTTGAGGATTTAGTTTTCAAACAATGGCTTCTTGTCACCTCTCATGCTTTAAAAAACAACATCAGTAGCAATTTCTCTGCAGCTTTCTAGAGAAATTGGATTTATTTAACATTTCTGTTGAAGGCTGGGCACAGTGGCTCACGCCTGTAAGCCTAGCACTCCGGGAGGCCGAGGCTGGTGGGTTGTTTGAGCTGACAGGTTTGAGACCAGTCTAAGCAAGAGTGAGACCCTGTCTCAAAAATAGTTGGGTGTTGTGGTGGGCACCTATAGTCCCAGCTACTTGGGAGGTTGAGGCAAGAGGATCACTTGAGCCCAAGAGTTTGAGGTTGCAGAGAGCTGTGATGCCATGGCAACAAAGTTAGACTCTGTCTCAAAGAAAAAATAAATAAAATAAAATTTCTGTTGAAGAGATATATGAGACAGATATCTATTATTTTTCAGATTAATAAAATAATGTTTGAAAATAATTTTGGCTTGGATTTAGAAGGTTCTAGGGTACTTTGGGATCATAATTAGTGTGGTATTTCGCTGGCTTTTTATTTTTCTTTTTGTGTAGTAGATCTGAACCCTTCTCAGAATAGAATTATGAAGATAAATTTTACTTGAACAAGTAGACAGCTCCATAATATCTTTTTTTTGTGAGACAGAGTCTCACTTTGTCACCCTCAGTATAGTGCATGCGTCACAGCTCACAGCAACCTCCAGCTCTTGGGCTTAGGTGTTTCTCTTGCCTCAGCCTCCCAAGTAGATGGGACAGGGACTATAAGTGCCAGCCACAATGCCCAGCAGTTTTTTTGTTGCAGTTTGGCCAGGGCCAGGTTTGAAACTGCTACCGTCGGTATATGGGGCCGGTGCTCTACCTACTGAGCCAAAAGCACTGCTCAGCTCCATAACATCTTAAAGTCAAATGGAAAGAATTTCACATCATTACTTCTTAGAAAATCCCTTCGTTTGTGTGTTTCTGAACTTGCTTGGACATTTTCACATCTCTGGCTTTGTTTTTTGCTTCTTGGAATAAATATTATGCTGCTAGTCTTAACAGATTTGGAAAACACAATTTGATGAATTATTAAATGCATTTAGTAGGAACAAGGGAAATGCTTGTAAGACTGGATGATCTTAGGGGGCTTCCTTGTAATTCCTTTGCCCTCCCCAACATGAAAGGAACAAAAGAAGCATGGTAAGTTGACTCAAAAGAACTGTTCACATTTACTCCCTAATAGTAAAACATTCCATATTTTACCTATTAACCTCTGTAAGTCATTTTTTCCCCATGCCGAATCTCAAGTGTGCCATCTTTTATGACATGTGGGTCAGTCATGCCCCTCCTTTGTGTTCAAGTTTCTCATCTTTTATTACCACGTGCTCTGGGAATACCCTTGTCTCTTTCCCCCACCAGGACATCTTTTCCTGTCTATGTGTCTGGTGTGTGACAGCCTTTCCCTTTAATGTGTTTAGGAAGGGACATTTCTTTTTGACATACATTCCATTTGTGATATTTTCATGTCCTTGGGGCAGAAGCATTTCAATTTTTTCAGGACTGAGTATTTTTACAGTGGATGCTGTTTTTAAGTTTTGTTTGCCAGTTGCACGTTATTTTAGTGTTACAAATATCAGTATGGTTTCATTTTATTCTTGCATATTGAATTTTGTATTGAGACAATGAATAAAAATTTTGCTTTGTATTTTTGGGTGGAGGGCTGAAGGACTGGTGAAGGAAATGGGGTATCCCCTTTTCACATTAGGTAGAGATTTTTTATTCCCAACCCTACCAAAGGCACCCTCATTGCCTTTTGACCCTAAGCTTCAATATCATTTTCTGAAAAACAACTGTTTACTATAAGTATCTCATGCCCAGAAGGAAAATGAAAAGAGGTGTGTGTGTAAGTTTGTTCAGTAAAGATTAAAAGAAAAGGGGAAGAAGGAGGAAAGATTCTTTCAATGTCTAAAATGTGACAAGCATGCTAAGTGTGCCTTCCTAAATTAATCTTTATTTAATTAATACTCAGTATAGAATAGATAAGGGCACACTGACAACTTTGTCTCAAGTTGTAAAAAAAGCAATCTACATAACCTAGACATTTTTACCTCCATAATATTCTGAAATTAGAAAAGATGCACAGACCCTGAGGCTAAAATGTGGGGATTATCATCACAGCTTCACCACTGACCAGCTGTCAGACCTTGGCAATGTCTGTTAACCTCACTGTGACTCATGTTCTTGGTTGTTCAATGTATACACTCTCATTTGTTGAGATCGTTGTTGTGGAGTTGAAACAGGAGAATAGTTGGGTTGAATATTGGTCCTCTTAGTACAGTGCTTGAGATTTGCTCTGGAATCTTTGCCAAAGTACCTGCACAGCACCCATTTCTAAATGTGAAATCAATAGTTTATGGAACAGAGTTAAGAAATTATTCTAAAAAATATCTAATTAGTTAAGAGAGTTAAAAAATTACTCAAAAAATACCTTCAGGACTAAAGTCTGTGTTTTACTTAAGGCACATGTTTGGCTGCTGTGAATGACGCCTAAAATATACTTTGCTAATACATGATAGGCATTTTAGATTTTATATAAAAGCCAGCTGAAGTGTGGTGGCTCATGCCTGTAATCCCAACATTTGGGAGGCCAAGGCAGGATGAATATTGGAGGCTGGGAGTTCCAAACCTGCCTGGGCAATATAGCAAGACCTCATCTCTATGAAAATAAAAAAAAAAAATTGCTGAGTTCTAGGGGATGTGGGGTGTGTCTGTAGAATCAGATACTTGGGAGGCTGAGGCAAGAGAATCACTTGAGTCCAGGAGTTTGAGGTTACAGAGAGCTGTAACTGGGCCCCTGCACTCCAGCCTAGGTAATGGAGAGAGATTCTATCTCTGAAAAAAAAATTAAGAAAAGGCTTCTGGTTTTTGGAACCAGAAAGATTTCAGTGACCTGCAACTCCCTCTTCTTGCATCACCATTCTTAAGGTTTGTCCATGTTTGCATGATCCAAGATAGCTAGAGTGAAAGGGATGGCGTGTCCCTTCCATTATGATAACAGCTCTCAAGTCCAGGTGCACATTAGAATCACTGGGGGTTGGGGGGGAGCGGTTTAAGAAGCAGTGATTCCCCAGACCCGCCCTCTCAGAGCTTTTGGCACACTTGATCTGATAGAAGGCTAAGGAATTTACATTCGTTTCTATTTATTTTTAAGCAGATGTTTTAAGTGGCTTCTATTTACCACATTGGTGAGGAAGGGATTCCTGCCCTAGGTTATGAAGATGCCCAATGCACAGCATCTGATATTAGGCAGATGAGATTATGTTGCCCACCACTTTATGTTAACCAGTTTGTTATGCTCCTTTAGGTGGTCAAATTACAGATGTTCTACTATATTTGATAATAATTGATACAAATTGATAAAAATCCAAGAATTTATGATATTTCTTATATTGCTTTACTATAAAAATATTTAATTCCTTTGTTAGCATTCTATTCCTTATATTTATTTGACTTTCAATTAGATCCTAAGTGCCTGGAAGTTAAGGACAGCATCTTTTGTTTAGTTTCTCCTGTGAGCTTTTTCATAGAGGTGAGTCCGTTGTGCCGATCCCCCAAGAGTTAGTCCCAGACACACTCCGACGTAAAGATCATGAGGCAAGCTTTATTCAAGCCAGGGCCTGGACTCTCCTGGTGAGCATATCCAGGAAGAGCCCCCCCCCCAGAGGTGCAATCAGTTTTTATAGGGTACAGAAAACAAGAAGGGGAGGGGTAAAGTATGGGTACAATTTTGATTGGTTGCTAGGGGCATGGGCAGATTACAGGTTAGGCATTAGCTCGTGATTGGGCATAGGCTTTGGGCCATGGGGTGGTGCTATCTTTGGGATGGGCGGGGACGTTATGCTGACTCATTGGGCCTAAGATGGCTGCGGTGGCTGTCATTAAATTGGCATGGGCTTGGGCCCCACAAGTCACATTTGATATGCCTATCACTCATACCAATAACAGATATATTTCACTGGATTATTTTATGCACATAACTTTTGGTATATACGTAAAGTGAAATTTTATTTTGATATCTCAGTTTTCATTTGAATTTTACCCAGCAGGACTTTTTTCCCCTGCCACTAAAGGAGAACTGTAATAGACATGTGGCTTTGATGATCAGTCTTAAATAATAGAAATTCATAAAGTAAAAATTATTCACTCTCTCAAATGTAAAAAAATAAAATTGCCAATCCAACATTCAATCTTTATTCAAATATGGTACCTGTTCCTTTTCTCCCTCATACGTACTTATGGGGAAAGATGGAGGTTTCCTTTTTCTTTCTGAGAGTCTGCCTATGATGCCTTTGTCACCATCATCATCTCCCATTTCCCACCACAGCTAAATAAATATGATTTGAAGAATTCTTGTATTTAGGTAAGTCTCTATAGAGCTCTTTCTATACACATGGGTATTTCTTGCTTTACCTTATTCAATTTCCTAGTAATTTTCCCTTTATGCTATTATTCCTTTATTTACTTATATTTTTATCTCTCCTGTATGTCTTTGAAACTGTTTCTGCAAAAAAGCATTGCCTCTCCTAAGCCTAAAATTGTTTCCTCCTTCCCAGTGAATATTTTTTTCTCCCTTTTATCTTTTTGGCTCATCAAATTTTCTCATGCCTTTATCACTGGATTTATCATGTAACATGTAAAGATCAATATGTTTTCCTTTATAAGTCTGATGTCTTTTTTGTCCTGTATATTATATACTTTACTTGCTTTCCAATTTTTTTTTTTTTGTTTTTTTTGAGAAAGACTCTCATTTTGTTGTCTAGGCCAGAGTGTCATGGCATCACCCTAGCTCACAGTATCCTTAAACTTCTGGGTGGATTTAAGTGGTCCTTCTGCTTTTGCCTCCATAGTAGCTGGGACATAGTAGCTGGGGCCCCTACTGCAAGGCCCGCTAATTTTTCTAATTTTACTGGAGATGCGTTCTGACTCTTTCTCAGGCTGGCCTTGAATTCCTGAATAAGAAGGTGATTCTCCTCCCTTCACCTCCCAGAGTGCTAGAATTACAGGTGTGAGCTACCACACCCAGCTGACTTTTCAACAACTTTACCAACTTTGTTCTTGTTTTTTGAATGAGGTCCAAAATTTATCTCTTTTTTGTTGTTGTTGTTCTCATATCTAGTGTCTTTCCTGTCCTGGTAGGTGGTCAGTTCTCTCTTTGGTCATCCTTTATCTGGGTCCCCTGGAGAGCACACTTTCCTCACCATCTAGAAAAATCACAATCTAGAAGAGAGGGCATTTTTGTAAACTAATTATTAAATATCAGCATGACATATTTAGTGTTGGGACATCACAGACAAATATCTCTCAGCCAAGGATTTGCTATTAAATCTTAAAGTTTAGAAAATTATTTTCGTTCCCATTGTATGATAGCATTACTTTTTCTTTTTGTCCCAAGTTGCATATTTTTTCTTTTTGCCCAACAGATGAATTGTCATGTCTTTTATGTTAACTAAGATTTATCATCACTTCTATCTATTATTCATCAGTGCCATATTTCACATGTGTGTCTATAGCTTGGATGCCTCCTCATAACTTAGGGCTATTTTACTTACCCTTGTGTGGTTAAGAGTTTCTAAGCATTACATTTCTTCTGCTGCCTAATAAAACTTCTCTTTTATTTAGCAGATCAGACAGAATGCGTTATAGTCAACCATTCCAACAGTCAGTAGCCACTTTTCTATTCTTTATTATCTTGGCACTATGTCATTGTTTATTTTCTGTAACATAGAAATACTACGTTTTACTGAAAGCATGTCTGCATAGGTAGAATTTTCTCATACAAAGTCTTAATGATTTTTAGGTATAATTTTTAGATTTTTGTTTTCCCATTAAAACATAAAAGGATCACAATTTGTGAAATAATCTGAGTGATCTGATTACTCAGATTTAAGGGGTAATTATACTTTATATCTCTAGACATATTAAGGCCTTTTTTTTTATTTTATTACAAATGTCTGTTTTCTATATCATTTTTCTTTATTTTCCATTTTTAGTATATCCCTATTTCTCCCATTTTATTTTTATGCAATTAATCTGTGCCATATAGCCCAAACCCACATATAATCTGATTGCATAGCCTTCTACTTAATGTTGAGATAAGAAATATTGATAATAAACAGTCTTTGGCCTCAGAAAAATGATAATCTAAAAGAGGGACCGCATGTCTAAAATAATAGTTAAATTCCAGTGTGACATACACAGTAATAAAAAAGTGTATATGTGGACAATTATTAACTCTGAATATATGATGCTTCATAGAGGCAGGTGACCTTGAGCAGTTCTGGGAAGGCCAGCAGTAGGTCATCATATAGACAGAGAAGGAAGATATTCCTCATAGATGTTATGGCATGTACAAAGCATTGAAGTATGGCAGAACTAGGGCTGTCAAGGCTTGCAAGTAGCTCAATGTTGCTGAAATGTAACTGACTGGGTAGATAGATGTGGGTGAGCTGCAGGAGGAGATGAGGGTAGAAGGCAGATAAGTGGCAGTCCTGAAACCTCTTGCCTGTCATTCTGGATAGGAGTGTAGACTTTATTTTGTAAGTAAGAAGAAACTGCTACAGGTAAATAAGTAAGGGAAATGTTGATCAGACAGAACAAGATAGAACGGTGTGAAGGATGGGTTTTGAGGATAGCAAGGTCAAAGTCAGTAAGGTCAGTAGTAAGTTTACTGTCTGGGTAAGAAATGTGGAAGGTGATGGAAAAGAAATGGCTGTGCCTGAACAGACATGGACGAGAGCAAGAGAAGAGAGACTAGACCTATGGGACGATTGCTGGTTCTGAGGGTGAGCTCAAGGCCGGTTACCCTGGAGGAAGACGAGTTCATTATGTCACCTCATTTGTTCTTGGTAAATGCAGAGTTCTATTACATCAGAAAGCCTGATCTCTTATAGTTTCTGCTTCTTCAGGCCATACCCTTTCAGTTTTGTTGCGTAACACAATACGGTTTATGTAAGAAATGCAGGCTCACATTCCACAGAGGCACCTAGGGACAACCCAGAGCAGCAAGTGGTGGATCTCGGAGTCATCAAAATTTGATGAGGTGGGATGAGTAAGATTTGTTTTATTTATGTCCCTGAAGTGGAATCAGTGTTATTTTATATTAAGCAGTTTTATCAACATTTTAGGTAAGTAATTGGTTCTGTTCTTCAGATATGCTTAATGTCTCTGTGAGGGTAAGTGGCATGCCCACACAGAAATACTCCATTTACTGATGTAACTCATGCTTGAATGCATTCACATAAGTTTTACATCTGTCTCCATTGGTAATCCTTAAACATCATCTTTTTAAAACGTAGAATTTGGGTTACTGTGTCCTAGAAGAGCTGAATACTGGTCAGGTTATTTAATTGGGGTGCACCATCGATTCACTACCATAGCTCATTTTTCCCCTTCAGTAAATCTCACGGGCATAGCATTTCTTCCTAGACAGTGGAAGTACTTTTAGTTATCTGCCAAAGTTCTCCAGATGTTTTAAGCATTCAAGCCAGAGTTTTATTTTGTGGTTTTCTTTTCTTCTTAGTAAGCATATTTTTCTTTTCCTTTCCTCCCCCCCCACCCCACGCCTCTTTCCCTTTGTCCCTTCCTCCTCCCTTCCTTCCTTCCTTCTTTCCCATGTTCCTCATGGTTCTTTCTCATCTTTCCTTATCGGTGTTTAGAACACAGAGCTGGAATGGAGTTCCTTTACACATCTATCACCAATGCATAAGGTATATCAGGTTTTTTTCTTGTTAAAATCATTACCTTTATTCTTGTTATTCTTCAAAGCTTCATTTGTAAATTCCCTAAAAGTTGTTTACATTTCTGTCCAGGAACACAATGTACTTTGCTTTTCTGTAGTAAAACTCAAGAATATTTATTCTGCTCTCAATGTTCCCGTGAGCAGCATCCTTGCTCATCGCACTTATCAGCAGCACCATTTCCTCCACCTCATCCTCCACTTCCCTCCCGGCCCACCACAGGTGTCTCTGTGGATTCCAGACACACCTTTCTCCCCATATGCTTCACCTGTTCCCAGTGTGATCCAGGTGTCTTGTAGTTCCTTCCAGGAAACTGCAGGATCTTTGTAAGCCATCCCCTGTGAGCCATCTTTCTGCCTTTGTGCCCAAGTCTGTTGTAGTTGTCCCCAGTGTGCCACAGGTGCATATGGCTCTTCTTCATTCCCTGCACAGATGTATAACACCTTCACCTTCTGTTCTTGTATCATGCTGTTTTATGTGCCCCTACTATACCTTTTCACCTCACGTTCAGCCAGTGTGTTATCTTTTTTCATTGCAAGCATCTATCAATATCACTTGCTTTTCAGAGAGCAAGTTGCTTCTTTTGTTTTAGACAAAAAAAGAGATATTTCTATTTCTCCTAATTTAGGTATGTTTGACTTTTTATCTAATGCATATTATGTGGATTTTACTCTTTGGTATTGCAAGTGTTTCTCATAATCTCTAGCATTCCAGTGGGAATATGTAATGTTCTGTCTTTCTTTTGAAACAGAATCTGGGGTCATCATTTGCATTTCATTTATATTCATTATTGCATTAAGAAAATACTTGTTCAAAGTTTGCTAAAGCAAGGCCTCGAGCCAAGTCCTATGCTTATTAGAATGACGATGATGTAGTTAACATGCTAATTGCTATGTACAGTATAATTTCATCTCTAAGTTTTGGAGAAATGGGCAACTTTCTTATATAATATTTTGTTCATTAGAAGACACAAAACAGAGCTCTTTATGCCCATAATTTACATCAATTTTACAGTGATTCCTTATCATACACTACCTATTGTGATCTTTTCTTGGAGCACCCCTGTTTAGTAGGGCAGAGTTGTTTTGCCTCCCTGTGTTCCCGGGTGACTTGGCCCTTCAGTATCTCCTAAATCAATTTATTCTCTCATCAGTGTAACATGGCAATGCTGGAGTGATGGAAGAGTCTCCCTTATGTTGACCTTATTTGTTTGGTTTGCTCAGACTCTTAAACTTTGTCCTTAAATAACCAAAAGGCTTACTTGTCATCCTCCATGATGTGCTTTGTGGATAATTGTCTGCATAAGAATTATGAAATACAAACTTTGTTTGTTATCTTTTCTGCCTCCCAGGCAGGTCTACCAATGTCCTTCCGTTCATAATTATTATACCTGGGGACATTGCAACTTCTCTCCCCAATGCAGAAAGTATCTCTGAACAAAATCGTCTACACTACTGTGAGGGGAATTGTTTTTCTCCTTAAATATTAAGTCTTTATGTAACCTTGCTCCCACATCAGCTCTTATCTGTTTTTTGGTTTTCAGCTGACAAAAACAACTAAACACTTAAATTATCTTCATTTTAAGCATCTTCACTGCTTAATTATCCTTTGTTTTTCAGTGCATAAAACCTTTAGTTTTTTTCTATTTGAAGATTAAATTAGTACACTGTTCATGTTTTTAATATTCATTCTCCAACGATTTATTGATATTAAGTACATAATGCATGCCAGGCAGTCTTCCAGGCCTGATAATACAGAAGTGAACAAAATTGTCTGCTTCATCAATCTTAAATCTTAGAGAGTCAGGATATAATCAACCAAATGCAGGTGGCAGCATTGAGAACAGTAAGTGCTTAGGGGGAAAACAGCTTAGCAAGAAATAGTGATAAGAAGCATGTAGATGGGTATAAAGGTATGTATGTGTTGAGGGTTGGATGGGAAGAGACATTATAATTTAAATAGGGTCCAAGGAAGACCTCCTTAAACAGCCCCCACTTGAGCAGTGAGTCAGCCCTGTTGGTATCTGAATGACGACTATATATCTCAGATGATGGTAATAGGAATTCAAATACCCTCACCTTGAAATATGACTCAGTATACTTAAGAGAACTTGAGGACGCCCTTAGGCTAATGTGCAGTTAGTGAGGACGAGAGCGTTAGATGAGGTTAGAGAGAGGGTAAGTTTCCAAAGAAACCTTCTTCATGAAGCCTATAACTTTTTGTGGAATCTGTATGATGAGGACTTCCCCCCAAAATAATCTTTATTCCTCATGGGTCCCAGAAATAATTACTGCTTCTTTCCTTTTTCTAAGGGCCACTGACTTTTCCTCCCAACACTTTATGCCTCCTCCCACCTCCACCTCTCTCTCCCTCTTTACCTAACTCCCTTCCTCCCTTCCTCTATCCTTTTCTCCCTCCTTCCTTCCCTGTTTCTTTCCGTTTTTCCTCCTTTCCTTCCTTTTTATCTTCCTCTCCTCCCTCCATGGTATTCCTGTTTCTTTTTGTCAAAGTTTATTCCAATGAACATGGTGCCCTCGCTTCATTTATAAAAATTTCTTCCCATCTTGAAGATGGGTTCCCTTATCTGTGAAGACCCCTGGGGGTATCAAATGTTCTATAGACTTGAATTTCTTATTCATTCTTTTTTCTATTCTTTTCATTCATTCTTTTTTTTTGGGAGGGGGGAATGGAGTTTCACTGTGGTTCTTGGTAGAGTGCTGTGGCATCATAGCTCACAGCAACCTCAAACTCTTGGGCTCAAACAATGGATCTTTTTGTCTCAGCCTCCTGAGTAGCTGGAACTATAGGTACCTGCCATAACACTGGCTATTTTTTTTTTTTGTTGTTGTTGTTTTAGAGACGAGATCTGACCCATTGCTGAGGTTGGTCTGAATCTCCTGAGCTGAAGCCATCTTACAGCCTTGGCCTACCCGAGTGCTGGGATTACAGGTGTGAGCCATTATGCCTGGCCTTCTCTTATTCATTCCCAAGTCACACGAGAAAATGGATACACAAATTTTAGTTGCAGAAATGACAAGAATGGATCACTTTAGGACCCTTCCCCTATTTCTAGCTGTTTCCTTTCTTCTTTAGCTGTGTTATTACTTCAGGAGTACAACATAGATCAAATTCTCTCCTTGTGCACTTTGGAGTCTATTTACTTATTTATTTATTTATTTATTTATTTATTTATTTTAATGTTGGCTTCACAGAGACATATGTCCTTTTTTCCTTCTCACTCTCCTCAGATACAGGCATACAATGTGAACTAATCAGATCAGGGTTATCGGAGCATCCATTTTCTCTGGGTATCTCAGATATTTCACTTCTCAATATCTACCCTGTGTGTATCAATTATCTTGTTCCTTTGTCCTGGGTAGCTCACCAGATTGAAAACATTTTTTTTGTCCTTTTTCTGGTCAGTTTGCTTTTGTTTTTACACCATTGAGAGAAATGGGTGTTTTTTTTCTTCTTTATATAATTATCCTTATATTTTATCCCACCCTTCAACAAATGATTAGTTTTTGCCTCTAGCTTTTTAGATTTTTTTCTCTTTAATATACTTTTTCCCTATATTCTGAACTTCTCCTATCTCACATCTCAATTCTCTTTTTATTCAGTGCCTGTTGTCACCTTGGTGTCTGAGGAGCATTATGTTGCTCTGTAATCTTTCACGTGCTATTGTGGAAAAGTTAGATAATCTTCGCTTTTGCCGAATGATTCACTTTTCCCTTTAGAACCAAGTAAATACTCTTTTCTATATTCAGTTTTAAAGTGGTGATCTCTCTGTCTTCTTTTGTATCCCTCTTATATTTTGCTTCAATTTTAGTTTCATGGATCTGTCATCCTTTGCTCTTCTCTAGTATTTATGGATTTTGTGCTTTTCTCTTTTAAATGCTTGAAATATATTTGCCTAATAGATTAAGTACATTGTTTTATTACTCATTAAATACTAATTAGCCTTGATGATTTTTAAAAATTGTTAATTCAATGAATATTTGCAAAAAAGTTATCTACTTTCAATATATATGAAGAACTAAGAAGGATAGATAGGAATTGTTGGAAAAATAGTAGTGTAGACTAGATCAGCCAGGGAAGATTTTAGAAGGATTCAGAAGTTGAGCAAATCCCAAAGGATTGATAGGTGTTTGATTGTTTAAAAAGATAAGAAACTACCAAGGACCAGACAATGATATGTGCCAAATTGTTAGAGAGCTACAAGCTTTCTTCTGTTATCACCATTTTTCTTCATGTATAAATTGGTGCCATGTTTCTACTTTTAGTTCATTACATTGAATTGGCCACCAACCAATCTGCAAGTCATTGAATAGAGTTCAGTAAAATGCTATGTGGTAGGGCAGATATAAAAGATACGTTCTTTCAAAGAGCTTTTAGCCTCATAGAGAAGCCAATAATTGAACTTCTAATTAGCAGTGGGTTTGGAATAGAAAATAAGTGATAAATTATATGATGAAGCTCTAAAGCTGTATGAATTCAGAAAATACAAAATGAGTGATGGTGAAAGTCATTATATAGGTCCAATAATATAGCCTGATTTTGAAGGGTATAGGAAGAAAAGAGGAGAACTTTATGAGGCTACCTTTCTAAGAATAAAGATATAAAAACAGCTGTGCATCATAGTTCATGAATTCAGTGATTAATATGATACGTATTTCCATTCTTTTTGCTTTCTCATTTACTTAACCATCAACTGTTGAGCATGTACAACATTCCTGACCTGTCGAATATTAAGCATGTATATACTGCCAGGCTAAAGGCATTTACGTTGTGAGATACAATGATGAACAAGACAGATATCTGCTCACATAGGATTTAGATGCTCTGGGGAGTTCTGCCCAATAAAGACATAAACAGGTAAACAAAGGAGCTGATGTTAAACAGTGGAAGGACTATGAAGAAATTAAATAATGTGACGGGACACAGAAGGACTGGGCAGGAAGCTAATTAGTTTAGATAGTCAGGTGCTGCCTTTATAGGGGAAGAAATCAGTCATGTGAGGAAGTGGGGACAGTGTACTTTAAACAAGGGAGCTGCATACAGACAGAGTTTAGGGTAGAAATGGGCTTAGATTTATTCCAAGAGTGGAAAGAAGGTTCGTTGTTGAAGAAGAGGGTGGTGGGAAGTGAGATCTGAGAGAGTCTTGGGAAAACTATTCAGGGCCTTGCTGGCTATGATGAAGCATTTATTGGCAATTGAGTATGCTTCCTGGTAAAGAATTCTAACTTTTTGCCCATTCTTTTATTTATTTATTTTTTGAAAAGTGTGGTTTCCTTATTATGACCTTGTATGAGGTACTTATGTTACATGTAATGTAACTTCTTAAAACTGAGGCTGCATGACTTTAGTCAGTTTCATACAATTTTTGCTGTCAAGGCCAGGTGCAGTGGCTCACGCCTGTAATCCCAGCCCTCTGGGAAGCCGAGGTGGGTGGATTGTCTGAGCTCATCTATTCAAGACCAGCCTGAGCCAGCATGAGATCTCATCTCTAAAAATAGCTGGGTATTGTGGTGGGCGCCTGTAGTCCCAGCTACTCGGGAGGCTATGGCAAGAGAATCAGGTCAGCCCAAGAGTTTGAGATTTCTGTGAGCTGTGATGCCATAGCTCTCTGATGAGAGTGACATAGTAAGATTCTGTCTTGAAAAAAATTATTTTTTTGCAGTCAAGATCTATTTGAATTGCCCCTGTCCAATTAATTCTTCTTTGTTTTTATGAAACTACCATTATATCTATGTTGGATCTAGTCACCCTGTCCCCTATGACTCTTAAACTCTTTCCTATATTTTCTACCATATCATCTCTGCCCTTTGATCTATTTCTACTAAAATTTTTAATTGTTTGTTAGTATCCTATCTGTTTTATTATCCTGTATCCTATCTATTTTATTTATTGTTTTCTTTTCTCCAGCTGTGTGATTTTCTCATTTCATCATTTTTACTATGGATTCTAGTTCTGGAGTGAACTGCTCCAACATTTTCCATATTTTTCCGAACATACTAAATAGTTATCCTAAGGTCTGTTTGCTTAAATATGTTACAGAATTATTTTAAAGTCGATGTGTGATAACATTAATATCTGGATTACCTCTGGGTCCATTATGTTTTTCTAATTTTGTATGGTCATTTAGCTTACTTATTGTTAAGCTGGCAAGTGTTTTATTGAATGATGGACATGATATAGTGACAATTTTAGAATCACCGGGTAATCCTGTCCTTCTCTGGAAAGAATTTGATTTTTGGTCTGGCAGTAGAAGGCAGGCAGTCAAATCACTTTCGGTGGAATCAAGCCCCTTTTGTGTTTCTTAAGGCTTAGCTCTACAGGCTTTTTACTGATTGTCTAGGGTGTCAGCTATGGTCTGTCTTCATTAGTGGATCTTAAACTTTATATCTAATACTGGGAAGCAGATGATATTTCTGTAGCCTCTTAAAGTTGCTTTCTGCTTGACTTCTTAGAACTTATCCTCATATATGTTAATTTAGGAATTGCCACACGCTTTTAGGAACGATGTCATGCAGATTGCTGGTTTCACTTATTTATTTCTTTTTCTCTGCTGTCTTGAATTCTCATAATCTGTCTCCTTTACAGTCCTTAATTAATTTTTTCCCCTCAGGCCAGTGAGAGGTTTCCAAACCATAGGAACTGCTTCTGGTATGTCCCTATGACTAGTACTTCAAAGTACCAAATGCTGCTGAAGAGAAAATCTGTGAAGTTTTCACTAATCGCTACTACTTTCCCTTTTCTCTGAAATTTTGGCTGTCATTTGGTATTTGCTGATGTCTTCAAACACCTGTTTTTTTTTTTTTGTCTTTTGTTTTGTTTTGAATTACTCAGATAAGAGCTACTTTATCATACCTAGAAGCAAAGACCCCTCCTGATTTTTAAAACCTGCTTAGTACTCTCATATATTGGATATTGATCCCCTAAAGTACTTTGATTCCAAACATATATCTGTTTGACCAAGAACGATGATCACACTGAATGTTTCCAGAACAGAAGAGTCTGCCCTAAAGACTAGCTGCTTCACTTCCCCTGAGATCAAAGAAACTGACTTGGGACAGTATTATATCACCTAACTTTGACTAATGTTACCTATTAGTAACATTAGTTATCAAAAGTATATCTATTTAGGTTCATTATCAGAGCAGATAGTTACACATTAAAGATTTTTTTTTTAAATCTCAGATTAATATAAGGGTACAAACAATTAGGTTACAATGTTTGCATTTGTTAGCTAAAGTCCCTGTTGTAGTTGTGTCCTGCACCCAGGAGGTGTGCCATGTACCCTTACATTGTGCCCGGGAGGAGCACACCAATCTCCTTTCCCTCCCCTCTCCCCCCAACTTGAATTGAATTGAGTTTTTCTCCTGTGTGGATGTGTATTAGATCATCTACTGGCTTCATATTAGTATTGAGTACATTGGGTACTTGCTCTATGTTTTAATAATAAGGACAATTATACATTCATCTTCAAATTTCTATTTTATTGAGTGGGATGATATAAAAGTAGATTGGCTGATTAAATACGGGGCAGCTGGTGATACTACGAAGAAACAGCATGGACAATGGCTTGGGATAAGAGAGAGCTGTGCACATTGATTGAATTCAGATAGAGTTCTGTAAGACTAAGGAGCAGAATGCTGAAAGAGCATGCAGAAGCAAGGAGCAGAGTTCTGGGTTTGTAAGCCAATTTGCAGGGATTAGACTTTGACATCAAGCCAGTGGAAGCCATTTAAAATATTTTAAACAAGATTTAAGTTTTAAAAAGATTGCTGTGTTTCTATGCAATAAGTGGATTAGGAGAGGAAGGTATAAAGGAGACAATTAAGGAGACTATAACACTAGTAGGGTGCATGAAAGGGCTGACACCCATACTGGGGCCTGGGCAATGGGGTGGGAGGCGGCTCCATGAGGAAAACAGAACATACAAAAGCAGGAGCAAGTTTTCAAGAGATAATGATGACCTCAGTTTTCAATATGCGAGGTTGTGGGCACCTCTGAGATTTTCAAGTGAGGCTGTGTGGTGATGAATTAGATGCACATTTGGGTGGTTGGGGGAACGATCTGGATTATGAATACAGATTTAAAGACATCGTCGTAGAGATGTTAACTGAAGTCCAGGAGGGAGAAAGGAGTGTTTCAGAGCAGTGTTGGGGGATTAAGATAAAAAACAATAGAGACAGAACTCTGAGAAACACCGACGTTGCAGGCATGATTACCTTAGGGGTAAAAAGCAAAGGAAAGTAAACAGGTGTCAAGGCTGTATGAAGGAGGCTGAGGGCAGAGTCTCAGGAAGTTGCTGTCTCCAGTCACCAAAGCTGGACCCTGTAGAGAACTGCAAAGTGTCTGGGATTTTATCTACTTGCATGTTAACAAGTTAGTCCTCTGTGGTTTCAAGGATGCTGACAGAAGACAAGAGACACTGGAGTTAGACCATATCATCTGCGGCTGAGCGGCCAGAGGGATCCAGGGGCAGTAAGGAAGGGGCTAGCTGTGTGCTGCGCACAGTGAGTTTGCATCACAGCTCTGGATCTCTGAGTCTAAGAAACCCCAATCCTTTACAGATGGGCTGAGAACAAAGTGGCCCAACATTTTCTGGGAGTGAGACATTATGTTCACCATATAGGCAGTAAATAATACGCCCTCCTTCTGGAAGGAGTCTGTATGTTTTAAGAAGATAACACGTACAAAACTCCTTGAAAAGATATTCCAGAACAAAAAGGTATCAGGGTCTCAGCTCTTGTGATGTGCAAAGATGTGAGGAATCCCTGGAGAATTATCTTCCCTCAAGGGGAAGGATATAAATGATTACAACACACACTCATATTTCTTAAACATATTTTGTGTGATGCACTCTGCTGAGTATCTTTTCTCTAATTTACTCATCAAAAACAACTCTGTTAGGTAATTTCTTTTTATCATATACAACTTAGAGATATAATCAAATACTAACAGGTGAATAACCTTGCCCAGAGTCACACAGCTATCAAGTGGTAAAGCCATAATTCGAATTTAGATCCTCCGACTTCTAATTGCAAGCATGTCTTGACTCACAGTTTCAGCATGGTCATTGGCTTTAGCAAAGTGACCTCACTGAAAGTCATTTCTGTGGAGTGGTAGGAACAGAATCTAGACTGGAATAAATGCAAAACGATTGGGTGTAGTAAAAATGGAGGTCGAGAGCATAATGATATCTGATTGTCAAGAGAGGACAAGAGCAAGATCATCAAGAAAGGATTTATAAAAAAACTTGGAGAGATTTTTGTCCTCTTATATGTGGAGAAAATGCCAATTAAAAAGAAAAAAAATATGGGGTTCAGGAGAGGGCAGTGGGCAATATCACAAGAAAGAAGGCCAATTAAGATAAGGTGGCTGCACACCTGAGAGTCAGGAGAGCCATGGCCTTCCCTAATAACAGGAGGATTTGTAGCAGTGCAGGGGGTGAGTAGTTTCAATCTGATGGCTTCTCTTTGATCTGTGAGGTTGAAGGTGAGATCACCTGCCAAGATTAAAATGCAGGTAACTGAAGGAAATGGTCTGCATTTGGAGAATAGAGTAGGTTTTTGCAAAGGACAGTTGAGAAAATGGGCAAAGAGTTTAATATGAGGTGTTTTTTTTTTTTTTTTTTTTTTTTTTTTTTAGCAGAGTTCTGGTTTGTTATGCCAGTTTTCCAGGAGAAGGAGATTATGGGAAATAAGTACTGAAAAAAGGTATAGGGGATGTGGTCAGCCATGAAATCTCAGCCAGACAGGAAGAGAAGTGAAGGCAGGAGGAGCTGCTAGACAGCGGGCAAGCAGAGGGGCGGTTTATAGACTCAAAGTTCTGACGAGATAATTTGGGAAAGTAAGTGAGGGAGCAAGTGAGGAACAGTAAGAGATGAGAATCCTGTTTGACAATGAAGGTATGTGTCATTGGATATGAAAACTGTAATTTCTGCCTCTTTATATCATGTCGAGAATCTATAATCATAAACAGGAGAACTTGAGAATTAAGCCTCGAATTTTTCTTTTTCACTGAACAGATGTTGACGGTGGGCACTGCCCACCGCAGGCACTGAAAAACTACTTTGTGAGGTTGCCAGAAAGAAAACTGTAGCCAGGAAAAAGTGCCTAAATTATAACAAGCTTTCTGTTAAAGGAAAACAAGTTGTTTCCAAGGCAAAGGAATTGTGTATTCTCAGGCAGTATGAAAACACTAGCGCTGTCAAACTCGGAAGCACGCCTCTTCTCAGGACTGGCATAAAAGTCAATGTTAATGTTGATAACGTTTCCGTGTAAGCAGGGTTTGTTTTCAGTTTGCCCTGAAACCCCTCTTTTGTGCTCTTTCCAGTTTGGTAAGTTCAGTTTGGTATGTGCCCCAAACCTGTGGCTGTATTGCTTTTTAACTACAACTTCATGGGGGATACTTTTCAGGGTTTCTCTGCTGTATTTGATTATATATGTTCCAAGAATTCTACTTACATTGAAAAAAATTATGTATTTCTTAAGTAATCATGATTACTTATTAATGGGATGTGTTCAGTCTAGTATTATACACTTTTCTAATTTTAGCATTGGATTGCATCTTGCACCCTCATTTCTTATTCCACATTGATTTTTGAATGATAAAAGTTTTTATCCAGAAACCACAGAAGACCCAGCTCTATAAAGATACTGCATCATCAAAAGGAATAGGCTGTGCTCTAATGTTAAAACCGTGGACTACATGGATGGGGTAGTTCATTTGCTGACACACGCTCTGTTTCCCAGCAATTTGAAAGCATACCATGATTCTCCAATGAGTTTGCGGTGGAGACCCAGGATGCTAAAAGAATGGTATTAGAAAGAACACTATAAGAGTTTATCATTTCATTATAAATTTATTCTTTTATTAAAGACTGTACTGACTATTCTCTTCAAGATGAGGCAATTGGTAGGCTACTGTGATGTAAGAGTCTGTGAGTCTAAGATTCTTATGTTAGACTTTACTATGAGTCTAAGGAACTTTGCATTAAGTGATTTTTCAGTTTAGGATGGACTGTGTATGTCAAAGTAGTGAAGAAGGCTGAAATTAATACTAAAAATATGTACAAAGGGAAATTCTTCCTTATCTAACAATAGGCTTTCAGTGAACATTCAAAGTGCATCACTGAGATTTCCCCTCTAAGGTAGAAACAGTCATTCATCAGCGAGGATTGACCACTGATAGATCATGGCCATTGCATTTGCTCAAAATGAGCTCTTTTGTACAAAAATTTATATCCTCTGCCTGGACACAGCCCATGTCTGTTGACTATGCAATGTGGCATTGACAGGGCCCGGGTTTCTTGTCTAAATGTGGGCGTCTTTGTGGAACCATTGCTGCTCCTAGCTCCCCACAGAAACTGCATCACAATCCAGTTTCCTCCTGTGCCTGGTCTTGCTTCCCCCATTTAATCACAGCTTTTGGAACCTTGAGCGTACTTCAGTAAACTTGCTGTCCACAATTCTCCCTCTTAGGGAGGAGCCAGAAAACTTGGCCTCAGATAAGATCATATAAAATATCTTCAGTCACATGTTATTTTACTTATGAATACGTGCTGCTTAACTGTTATAGGTTGTATTTATTTCAATTTGCACTGTTCTATAAATCTTTTTACTATACCAAGTAAAGATTCTTAGGAACAAGTTAAACTATATCTTATTTCCCCAAATTATTTCCAAAATTTAAGCCAGGTGCAGTGGTTCACACCTGTAATCTCAGTGCTTTGGAAGACCTATGTAGAAGAATCATTTAAAGTCAAGAGTTCAAGACCTGCCTGGGCAACATAACAAGACCTCATCTCTATAATAAGTTAAAAAAAAAAAATTAGCCAGGCATTGGTGGCATTGGTGGTCCCAGGCTATCATTCTACCTACTCCGGAGGTTGAGCCCAGGGGTCCAAGGTTACAGAGAGGTATGTTCATGCCACTGCACTTCAGCTTGGGTGACAGAGCAAGATTCTGTCTGTACAAAAATTTTCCCCCAGGGTGGTGTCTGTAGCTCAAGGAGTAGGGCGCTAGCCCCATATACTGGGGGTGGCGGATTCAAGCCTGGCTCCGGCCAAAACTGCAAAAAAAAAAAAAAAAAAAAAAGAATTTCCCCTAGTGCTTTCCTTATTATCATGATAAAACAAACAAAAAGAAATAGAGTTACATTACTATCTGACACATCTCCCTTTTCAATACAAATTAACACATAAATTTCAAGATATGGGGAAATTTTATACCACTAGACTTTATGGTTCACACAATTAATAGCTATACATTTTTAGCATTAAATGTAAAGTTCTTAATTGTTTTGAGTTAAAAATTGTCTTCAACATTTTTTGTTAGATGTAAACACATGCACAAAGGCATATATAACATTTTTTTCTCATTTTATTGCCTCTCCAGAGACTTAAAACGGTGACCTCACAAATTTTGCTCAACTCCATCTTCTGAGAAGTTAAACACATAACTACAATTCCAGGTTTTGAAAATTTCAGTGTCTTGATTTTTTTAACAATTAAATAATCCAGAGTATGGTAACAGTAAAGGCCTCCATAGTGTTAGTCACAGTAGAAAAAGGACCGACATATAGCTTGGCAGTGGATTGCACCATGGGAAAAGGCAGAGAGATGAATCCATCCTTAAAAATGCATGATTCTGGGTGAAGGAGCATCAGCAGTGAGTGTAGCATCATCTGGCAATACCGTAGGGATCTTAGGTCATCCTGCCAGAAGACCTGAGCACACCTGCCACAGCTCTTAAGGAGTTAGTGCTCTTTCATGAGTCTGGCACTTTTTTGGGTAGGCGCATATCATGAGCATATAGGTAAAAGGAATGTGTAATCACAAAATATATTTTGAAACTATATACCTGCTATTCATTTTTAGACTTATTGTGGAAAGTATTAGATTAATTTCTCAGATTATTCATTCAAGGATAAAGTCACTTGGAAAGAATTAAAAATGCAACTGTTTCTATTCTAGCTGCATTTGAGTCCATTTCGGAATGATTGCGTATATAATAATAGTTGGATTTACATTTTTAACCATTTAAAAATGTAAATTCATGATTGATGTTTGCCAAAAGATGGTGCTCATGTATCTGTTAAGACTTAGCAGAGACAAAGACGAGAAATCACATTCTTGCAATGAATCTGAAGGCATGAAATCCTAAGGCTACGGAATCAGGCCATAGGCTTGCATTTACCATCCTGCATTTGAAAGGTAAACACTTTAATTTAAAGGCTAGCCTCCTAAAAAATGTATTATTAAGCAATAACCTCTCCCAAGAGTTAATATACCATATTAAAACACTAATAAAAGAAATGAAGAAATGCTGGGTGGGGGGGCGCCTGTGGCTCAAAGAAGTAGGGCACCCGCCCCATATGCTGGAGGTGGCGGGTTCAAACCCAGCCCCAGCCAAAAAAAAAAAAGAAACACTGGGTTCTACAACAATTTCACTGTTTTCCATTCCAACAACGAAGCTGGAATGAAGGTATGAGAATGACACAAAAGGAAATAGTAAAATAACGAAACCAAGGCATATTTTACATAATGGTTTGACCCCCAGAATTTCATTGTTTTGCTGTGTAATCAAGAAGACTGGGCTTCCTGAGCTGGTCAGAGATGTCAAATCTAGCATATCCACTAACAATTATTGAGCATCTACTATATACCTGGCACTGTGGTAGGTATGTAACTTCAGGATTTTACACTATCCTCATGTCACTTTTTAGGAAGTAGGTACTTCTCTTATAAAACCCATCTTAGGCAAAAAGTGAAGCTAGTTTGGAGATTCCAAAAACCTGGAGCCAATAAGTGAACAAAAACCATCTAACTTTAAAGCTCATAGTCTTAACTACTATGCTATGTAAGTTCTGTTAAGCATTTCGTTCAAAATTTGAATCCTAGGTTTACAGAATATATTATTTAAATTTTTCCATATTTGTGTTTTTCTTGCCAGTAGTTAATTGCTTTTCATAAACACAATTGAAAGTGGTAGCATATGTTTTGGAGTCCTACATCTTTGCCCAGAATTCCAATAATGTCACCCACTAGTAACGCCATCATGGACAAATTTCTTTATCTAAAAATAATAGTGCTTATGAAGCAAGCAAGAGTGTTTACCTTAAGGAATGTTGTGAGAAATAAAAATAATACACATATAATGCTTATAGCCAGGAAGCACTAGGGATATTTGAACAATTATTTCTAAAAATCAATCAAAATGTGATTCTGTTTTGCAAGAAAATGTCTAAAATGTCAGTCAGAAAACAAAGTCCCTGGCAGAAAAATCACAAAGCGAACGATTTTTTTTTGAGTAAAATTAGAATATATATTTCTGTAGAGGGGGTTCAACTCTAAAAAGTCATTAACTAGGTAGCTTCAGAATTATCCACATAAAGATTTTTAAGTTGCAGAATAATTTTTACTAAGAGATTCATAAAATGCTAAAGTTTTTGAAGTTGCAATTTGTCTTAATGCATTTATAATGTGATACAATTGACATGTTGTGTAAAGTAATTACATAAAGTGAGTTGCAAGTTGAAATGATTATTCCAAATCATCAAATCCTAATACCTCCATTACTGAATCAAGGTTATATCAAACTTTATGGAATTAATTCTTCTGCATATGTCTTTTACCCAAAAAAGTTCTAGAGTAGTTAATTTCACAGGGAAAGGCCTGTGATAAATCATATCTGAATCAACGTTTTGCTGAATTTAAATAATTATCTTGGATATAATGAGTGTATCGTATAGTTGTTAAGGGTTATACATACAATTAAGACATCCAGGTTTGGGGGCAGCACTTGTGGCTCAAGGAGTAGGGTGCCAGCCCCATATACCAGAGGTGGTGGGTTCAAACCCAGCACTAGCCAAAAACTGCAAAAAAGAAAGATGTTCAGGTTTGCGTATGTATTCTATATTTTGACTAATGTTAGGTTTACTTGAAGACCTTACACATATATTCTCAAATACCTAACTATAGCTATTTCCATTGATATTTGTTTTACTATAATTCTCTGATATAATGTAAGTTTGAAAGTTCCCCATGCCATAACACAATGTATGTTTAAAAAATCCTCAGTCCCTTGGTGAATTTACTTTAACACATCATCCCCTGCATTTTATTACATAGATTAGTCTTTAAAAATGGAGAACAGCTGGCCTTTGACTGCTCTGTAACATCCTCCCCCATTCTTCTCCAGGGTGAGTAACCCCAATTCTCTTAGCCTCTCATCCTAAATCCTGTTTGCTAGCATTTAAATCACTCTGCTGATCAACCTGGCCCTCTTCAAATGTATTCACCTCTCTGTCATGCTAAGCAGTCATAACTCATTAACCAGTTTTCAATCAGTAATAAAACAGCTGTCACTCACAGTGTTCCCTGCTGTGTAGGAAATGGCCCAACAAAACAGCCACTCACACATACAAATGGAGTTGTGTCTAACTGCTCTTTGGATCCACATATTTGTTTGTATTCTTATATGTCAACTTAATGATTTATGTAACATGTGCCAGGTGCCAAGTTTATTTCATTTTTAAATCTTTTATTGGCATCTGCCGTGCTCATTGTCTGAACTAGTAAGACTGAGATGAGCCATGCAGAACCACCTTCCTGGTGCTTATATTCTAGAATGGGAGTCATATGATAAACGAAAAGAAATAAGCTGTAATTATTATTAAAAATAAAATCTTAACAGTACTAAAAAAATAAAGCGCTTAAAAAATAAAAGAAAGTAAAGCTACAGGGCGTGCAACCTAACTCAGTCAGTGGCGGTTATAGCTTCCCTTCAGGTGATCAAACATCTTACCAGTTGTTCTATATGCATTCTCATATTTAATCATCACAAAAATTGTACAAAGCAGGTACTAGTACTAGTCCTACTTTACTAGTACTAATTAAAAAGAAAAAGAGAACAAATTATGTTTTTCTGTCTGAGTTGCCCCATGTCCTAGGTAGATCATATGCAGGCTAATAATGAAATTTTCCACAAGTAGGGGGGGTCTGTCTTAAATTATGACTACAACCTAACCATGTGATCTAGTTCATTTCTTTGCTACAACAGAGTGTTTGTCATAAGCCTTATATAAAGAAATACAATTAAATATAAAATTTTACAAAACATTTACAAAATAGTCCCTAGGTGTTGGCCACCTCTTTGTAAAATTTTGTAATAAATATTTTGTAAATTATGGGTACTGTAAGCTACAATTTCATTTCCCCTCTGTATGGTGACTTTGTGACTTTATGGGAGACTTTCAAGGCCCCCTGTACATTCTAGAGGACCACTTGAAGATAATTTCTTCCATTGGTCATTGATGATTTGTATTGAGATCATAGAAACTTATAGGATTAACTTCAAGGCCAGGATGTACTTTAATACCCTGTTCTTGGTTCCCCATCAAAAGTCACTGACTTCCCTCACCTTTCACTTTTACCTCTAGTCAGTTAATCAGTTAATCATCTTTAGAAGGAATTTCCCTTCTTCTTCTTTTTTTTTTTTTTTTTTTTTTTTTTGCAGTTTTGGCCAAGGCCAGGCTTGAACCTGCCACCCCTGGTATATGGGGCAGGCGCCCTACTCCTTGAGCCACAGCCCAGAACATCCCTTCTTGAGCCCTTGCTTCTATAGCCTTCACTGTCCTGTCCACTCTCATTTCTTCCCCTGTGGCTCCTCCCCATACACATGCTGTCCTGCCCAGTCTACAGCAGATGAGCTTCAGGGGAAGAAAAGGCGATGCCTCTCAGTGAACACTCCTCCCACTCTGCTCCTAGTCCTGCTCCTATTCCCAGCAGTGATGATGCCCCTCTTTGGACACCTCGCATTCATAAATTGGGCTTGGCTTATTTATGATTAATGATCCTCTTCTGGCTAAGTTTATGATATTCTGCTCTTTCCATAGGAGACAGAGTCAGGCTCATTATGTTGAAATAATGTTTGCAGCTTAAAACTTCTCACATAGAACCTTGAGCTCTTCAGGGAAAGATAGTGTATAAATCCAATAAAGGATGAATACATAAATAATAAAAGGCTGGTCAATGCTGAGAATAGAGAGAAGGTTTTTTTTTTTTTTGCTATTGTGCAAGAGCCTCTATAAATTACAATTTTTCAGAAGTGTGGCAGTCTTATTAAAAGAAGGAAGATTATCAGATTTTTTTTTTCTCTCCTGAGGATAAAAAGAAAAGAACTGGGAAAACTGAGTTTAATTTGTAGCAGAAGAAATCTGGGTTATATATAGTTTGTTTCTGTAGGGCTTTTATAGTTAAATAGATCTGGTCAGTATTCCAGCAACAGCAAAAATGGACTGATGAACAAATGGACATGAAAATCATGCTAACTCTGGGTGGCACTTGTGGCTCAAAGGGTAGAGTGCCAGCCCCATATGCCAGAGGTGGTGGGTTCAAACCCAGCCCTGACCAAAAAAAAAACCAAAAACCCCTAATTCTGATTTCCACAAGCTGATCTTCCTGGAGTAGGATCATTCTTCACGTCCTGGGTGACTCCGTGGATGAGACAGAGACAGCTCTACTGACTTGAGAGTTTTATTTCTGACTCATGAGACAAGGTAGCATTGTGCTACAGGACTGGCTTGGGACTCAGAAATAAAAAACACTGTCATCCAAACCCAGTTTAACTTTATGATCTTGGGCAACATATTTGGCCTTTCAGATCTCAGTTTCCTCAGCTTAAGGTTAGGAATGATCTCTCCTACCTATTAGGATTATTAAGCCATTTAAAAGAGAGTATCTGTCAATTGCATGGTATAGCAGTTAACACGTAGAGAGTCTCAATAATGGGGACAAATAGGCAAAAAAGTGTCTTTAATAAACAATTCCTAAAACAGTATACTCTTAGGTAGTCTGTAAAATCTAGTAGCCAGGGCACTGTACACATGACTCCATATCCTGAGAGCACTGAAATTACAGGCCTGTAATATATTTTCCTGGGGCTTAAATATAGAAAAAGCATCATCAATGTGTTTCAAGAGTATTTTCTGTCTCCTTTAGTATTTTGATGCTATCTTGTGCCTTCTAGGTTCACATTCTTCATCAATCATCCCTGGTTGCATTTAGAAACAATAGGGGTAGGATATATGATTAAGCATTTTCCTAGATTTTGTGCACATTCAAAATAAAGAAACAAAAGGACACAAACACATCGAGACAAAGGAATGAAAAAGAAGGATCAGTTAACAAAAGCACACCTTGTAGAAATGAGAGACAGGTGATGCGAGTTGAATATTCAACAAACGTGAGAAATCTAGCTTCATGTTGCCCAGGGTGGGGGGAATCTAGAAACAAACAAATTTCCTCTACTAAGGCAGAAAACTCTAGAAAGACTCTGAAATTTGGGTGACCAAGTAGGGGTACAAGTTGAGTCTCAAACTAGGATTCACAGGATGTCTTTTTAGGTTTTCCAGACACCCTCCCAAACTCTACAGTCAAGGGATTCTGTCTTTCCTGCAGGTAGAAAATTGGAATTTTATTTTCTGGAGAAGTAACCGTGCAAGATTTCCGCACTTAGGGCACTTGACCCACGAGTGGGTGGGGGTGAGACTTGCTATTAGGAGCAGAAGATTCAATAAGAATTTGCTCACATGAGGATGCAACCCCAGCCTACTTAATCCTACTTCTTTCTCAGCTTCCTTGGATGGAGGTAGTTTATCTCATAGGTATCCTCATCTCTTGCCTTTCCTCCTTACCCAATTCGAGGAGATTTTAAAGACTTCTTCACTGAATAAAATAACCAGCTCCAGATATTATAAAAGGTTTCTTCAAGATCAACTTTGAGCAGGTATTTTCAACCTTGCCTACATTTAAGAATCTACTAGGGGGAGATTTTAAGTATCTTGGCATTTGAGTTTTATCTCAAATCATCTGAGTAAAAAGATCCAGGGACGGGACTGATTTATAGTATTTTTTAAAGTACTCAGCAGGTTTGAAGCCTGTCAGTCTACAAACCTTGTCCTAATTCACAGAGTAGTACTTTATTTTCAGCTTTTCTTTCATTATCACTCAGCATTTGAAGAAATCTTTAGCGCAAATGAAAGAGACAAACACAAAGAGAAAAAAATAAGAATAACATGAAATTCACAGAAACAATGCAGAAAGGAAACAGACACTCTGAAGCCTATAATGAGTTTTAAAAACAAGGATATTGAACATGTAAAAACGCAACAGATAACCACACAGAAGGTAGAATTTCAGTTCCTATCTATTGAAAAATGTGTAAAGTTAATGTTATTTAACATACTGTAATATAAATCCCCACCTCTCAGGTCTCCAGCCCTATCCTTCTGCACCCCCTGCCCCCACCTGTTACGCTCAGCTCTGGGAATCCGGAATGCTCATCTACTCTCTTTCTCATTCCCATGGTCCAGGTGATTTCTTGCCATGCAGCTTTTCTGTATACTATTCCGTTTGTTGGAATGCCTTTCTTTGCCTTAGTAACCTCCTCTTCTTATCCTAAATACTTAGTGCAGATTTCACTTCTAGCATGTTTTTTGTTTCTTCCTAAGTGGGAATTAGTTAAACCTGCATAATCACTTCCCAGTAATAATGTGTATGATTTATGTTTACATCATAGAAGTGAAAAACATAGTCATGGGATCAGCTAGATCTTAGGTTGCCATTTACTGTATTTGACGACTATGGGTTCTTGAGTAAACAAGCAACTACATTTTTCTGAGCATCATTGCCTTTATTTCTAAAAGAGGCAAAAAAATAATAATGGCTATGTGACAGGGTTGTAGTGAGGGCAAAATCTAGTTATGTCCACTTGCCTGGTGCACACACATTGTTCAGTCCCACCTAAAAACCCAGTGATGGGGGCTTTTCTGGGCCATTCGGGTGGTCTGCCACGCTGGATAAGTGCTCCATCCTCATCATTTTGTTTATTTGCTTGTTTGCTTGTTTTTGTGGTGGCAAGATGGTATTGGGCCATCAGAAAGGAAAATACCAACATATTTTTCAGCCCTGCTTGGGGTCATTTGCAGGGCAGCTGTTGATAAAGGGCCCCTCCCAACAGCTCCTTCACCCTCAGCTGCCAAGTGTAGAAGGTGCATGGCATCCCCTGAACCTACTGCTGATCACCCTCCTGTTTTTATCATTTCTCTCTCTGGACCTCTTATCAGTCTCCTTGGATTACACATCACAATTCTGCAGGTGGGGACAGATGGAGGCCCACTTTCCTTCTATGTTCTCTCTTCCCAATATTATATGAGTATAAT
Source organism: Galago senegalensis (assembly GCA_963575145.1). Classification (NCBI taxonomy): domain Eukaryota; kingdom Metazoa; phylum Chordata; class Mammalia; order Primates; family Galagidae; genus Galago; species Galago senegalensis. The sequence goes on along the minus strand of CAUYTI010073855.1, from coordinate 16,607 downwards.
CTCATATTCTTCCCTCACTTTTCAGTTTTTATTCTCTGCAGTCTAGAAGATAAAACAACTAACAACAATTACAGTAACAACCTTCTTTCCGTTGTTTCTTTCTCTTTGTAATCTTGGCATAATCTAAATCTCTCCGACAGCATAGGTGGAAATGTTGGAGAAATGATTTCTGTTCAGCATAATCATTCTCACTATGTGTACTCTTAACTGGGTATGCTTATAAAGTTTATTTACAAAAACACCTGCTACTGGTCCTTACCTCCCTCCAGAACATAATCTGCTAGAGGGCAGTGGCTGTGACTTGGGCATTTTTGTTTAATTCATCTTTTACCATGGCCACCCTACCTGGCACTGTGAAATAAATGAAGTTTTGCCAGTTATTGTAAATGACACTTAGTATCAGAAGATTCCCATTGTCCTTAAAATTGTCTTGGCTACTTATATATTATTTAATGTAAAAAATTTTAAGAGCTATGACTCTGTCAACATTTAACACACTAATTTCAATATATTTTTTTTCCTTTCCACTTAAGAAGATTTACTTGCAAATGTTCTCAAATTCAGTATTGAATGTTTATGTTACAAAGTCCAATAAGATGCACGTGGAGTTCTATGCTAGTGCTAAGGGAGTTCCGTGCTACTGCAGTGCAGCTTTAGTGCACCTGTGAAGTACCTGGGGATCTTGTTAAAGAACAGATTCTGATTCAGTGGGCCTGAGATTCTGCATCCCTAAGAAGCTTCCAGATTATGTTGATCCTTCTAATGTATGAGTCAGTCTTTGAAAAACAAGGCTCTAGATTTTAAAAAAGGCCTATGGAATAAAGAAGCAAAACAGATAGATTACACATTTTTATCTCTATCAGCACAAAGAAATTGGCAAAAAAAAAACCATTATAACATTTTCAGTAACATTTACTATTCAAATAATAATCACAGCATTTAAAAAACTCTGTTTTTCTTTGTGACTAGTGATTGTAAGGTGATTTTATTCTTTAGACATTAGAGTAAAAATTTAGACAATTTGCTTATTTGCTGATAGAATTGTTGATGATATGTATGTTTGGTTGTTATAGGAATTCTACTTCATTACAAATAGCAATTATAAAATCATAGCAGTAAAGTGTCACGTCCCGAGGAATCTGGTGTGCTAAATTTTGAATCACTTACAGTTCAACTACCATATGTACATTTGTTCTTAATTGTAGTCATGTTAAATGGCCATGCCTGAAGTTTACAAAGCAGGATTTAATTTTTATTGCCCTTGAAAATTCTCATTATACACCAGTTCCTATTAAGAAAATTCACTGCAGCCAAAATAAGCCACAGAAATTATTCGTTAATGATTTTAAAGTACTTTCCAAACAAAAAAAATTTTTTCTATTATGCTGTGGCATGATTTTTTGTGTCATATGCAGTGGTGAAACTTAGAAATGTTTGCAAGACAGTGAAGTGGCATTTAGTTATATCTCAGAAACCAGCTATGGGAAAAACATCTGAGTATTTGGCTGCTTAAAATTTGAATTAATTTCATAGGAATTAAGACAACCTCATAAGCTTAAATGTCTCATAGAAATTGTTCAACAGATCATGAAGCAAACGTCTCCTCTGATATAAAAAGATAATTTCCAATAATGTTTAACGAATTGAAGAAACATTATACTATTTTCTCCAGCAGGGATGCTGGTAAATTTCTAGTCTTGCTTGCTACTTGCCGTCAGTATTTCCTATGACTGTTCCATTGCACTAATTCCTGTCTTAAAAAGCAGCAGGTTTATTTGATTGTACATGTGTATTTGCAACGGAGAGCATGTGTATACTCTCTTCTCTCTCTCTGTACCTCTCTTTCTTTCCCTCCAAGGTTATTATTTAAATCAAAATTAAATTTGGGTCAAATGATTCAAGGCTTTGGAAGGATTATATCTATTGCTTCAAGTTCCAAAAATTAATAATTTTTCTGTGTAGTTTCTTTTCTCCAGTGGGAACTTTGGGGGCTAATTTTTAGTACTTAATGATTTTTCTTGTTCCTTTTCTTGTAAATTTCATTTTTTTAAAACTAAGCATCTATGTCCACAATATCCATTTATAGCTTTACTTATCTGAAGTAAAGCCTATTTTTCTCATTCAGAATAGATTTGGAAACTTTAGGTTGAAAAATAAGTATTTTCCTTTTCAATTCCTAGAACATCAGCAGGCAACTCTTGATGTTATGTAAATTACTTATAAGAAAGTGTCCTGAGTTCTCACCCTAATGTCTATTCATGTAGGTGTATGTCTAATGACTTTAGTTGCCTGGAATTTTTGGCTGAAGTAGAATAAAGGCAGCACCTCTGAAGGAACATTGGGATGGGAGATGTCCTAAGAATAGGCACGCTGACAATAGGAAGAGACAAGCCATAACTTGTGACAAATACAGAAGAGAAATAATGTCAAGGTAATTGGAAAATACTTCAAGAAAGCATAACCCCTCACTTCAGTAGACCTGAAAAACTCCCCAGTAACAATATTTCTAAATGATGACCACAGGTCCCCCAGTCAGATAAGATTAAGCTCACTATGCTCTGATTGCAGACAGGGTGGTAATCATTTGGAAATAAAAGCACACTTGTAATTATTTCAGGTATCAAGGATATGTTCGTACCTGGAAAAAAGTATCCCCTAGGCAAGTGAAAGTATTGAAATGACCTTGTGCTAGTAGACTAAACAATGGAAAAACCTATTGTTACATGAGAAACAGTCCTCCTAGTGCCCATTGTTGGTGTCATAACTGCTATTATGAATACATAAAAAATATAATTTTAACACAGAGAAAAAAAATCAAGTCTGTTAGGATAGGGAGGATTTTACACAGGATAGATTATTAAACTGAGTCTGTCTTGAAGGAGTAATAGGAATTGTTACTAGTAAACCAGGAAAGAAAGGAGTATAAACTCTGGGGTCTTTCATAAAGGTTTACATACATTTCTGTCATTGGTTTCTTTTCTGCATTAAGTTAATCATCCATCACTCCAGGGAGAATTAGCACTATATTAGTGGATAGAAGTAGAATAGAGATTATCCCAGAAATGGTAGTTCATGCCTATCTCTATCCATCCATTCATTATTGTATGCTGACTTTGAAAGAAAAATGGTTACGCTCAGGTAGATTTGGTTGGTGTTTCCTAGATGGAGAACTGGGAGAAAAATCTGATAAGGTCCATTAGCTGGAAAAGGCTGAAACATGCCCAAGATGCTAGGCTAATACCTGGAGGTAACAAATGGAGAGGTATACACTCAAAACAGACTGCTAGTTTTCATCCAAATCCACATCATTGTCCTCCACATGGTAGTCAAATCAGTACCCGCAGATTATCAGTCATAAAAGCTGAGAAACTTTAATGCCATCATAAAAGTTCTTTCTGTAATATCCATCAGTCACTCAGCAGAAGTTTCTTTTTCCATTGTATTCAACTGAAAAATATTCATTTAAGAGGCTCAGACAACTCAACCCCACTAAACTGGAAAATGAAGTTTCCATCCATAGAAGTGTGGGTAACAGTCCAAATGGGAACGCATCCACCATTTGTATTTGAACTACTTCAAAATTTCTCCTCAGCTGAGGGCTTAGAAAATCAGAGCTACATTTAATAAATATCTTCTAGTTATTCCTTAAAACGTAAAAATATTGGGAAGTCTTCACTGCTTTTCACCTATGTTTTCTTTCATGGATGCTCTTATGGGCTCCCATGGCAATTTATATATGCCCTTATTAGAAATCAAAATTTTTCACATTGTAGAATAACTGTTGTTCTATGTGTTTGAGTTTCCTTCGGGTTGTAAACTTGCCTCAGAAAACACCACATCTTACTTGACTCTGGATCTTTAATACCCAGTCCACTACTGCACACAAAGTAGGCTTTACGTACATGGTTGTTGAATAATTAGGGCACATGGTAAGGATAACATGAACAAAGGAGAGATGGAGTGAAACAGCCTGGCACAGTCACTGAACAGCAGGAGTGGGCATTTGCTGGAAGGGAGATTCTGAGTAGAACACTGATGAGTAGGAAATAATGTCAGAGGAATGAATTAGTACCAAAATATGAAAGGCCTTCAGACCCACAGTTCAGAGGTTGGAATTTTTCAAATTTTTCAACAAGAAATCACAAAGTGATTTTTAAGCAGCAAGACATGAGTGCACTGACATTTCAAAAAATGAGTGTCATCACTGCAGGTGATGGGTTAGAATGGGATAAAACTGAAGTATAAGAGATGATCAGAGGCTATACTAAAGCAGTGGCAGTGAAAATGGGTAAGAAACAGTAATGTTATAGCTCTTTAACAAGTAGAATAGACAGCATTGAGGAATGTATTCTAGATTCGTCTGTGGAGTTGAAACCTCAGTACACGTGATGATGCAGAAGGAAAAATATCACAGATGTATGACACTGGGATGCAGCGCACATATTTATATGGTAATATGAAAACCCTTTAATGCTGTCATGGTCCCTTCACTAGCCAAACACTACAGAATGCAGAAAACCTTCAAACCTGGGATTTTCTAATTGGTGTTTTGTTGTTGTTGTTGTTATTGTTTTTCTATTCCATGAAGACTACATTGACCATTGATCTTTGACACGAATCTGGGAGGAATTAAGAAGGCCTTTAGGCAGTTCAGTGCACTTACTTGAGTCCTTAAATTTATATATAACATTTATACTGCTTATTGCTCGTTTAGTAAGGTGAAATAAAAGTAAACTTAAACTTGTCCTTAAAGGGGAGTCTCCCCAATCGTTGTGGACTAACTGGCCAAGTTCACTGCTAAGTTACTACACAAATTAAAGAATTGGTAATAATTGGTTCCAAATGACATGTAGTTCATTTAATTAGGATAAAGTGGTAATATAACAAAAATAAAAGATTACTGAAGGGTGAATGAGTTCTGTTTTTGATACATGACATAATTAAAGAACTTTAGGATAATATCCAGAAGACTTCCATTTTAAAACTGGTAAGTGGAATGATGATGAAAGTTCTACTTTGGATAGTTTTGTGTTTGTTTCTTTGTTTGAGGGGACTCATCTGAACATAAATGTTATTTAAATTCCTTAAATCCTTCTCAATAGCTTTCTATCTTGCTATCTCCCTGCCCCATTTTCAGCTGGAGATTCAAATTAAGCTCTGTAACATTCTGTCAATACCGTTGTGATTAGCCCCTAAATTTGCTGACTGAAACCTCCACAGAAGCTTGAGAAACACGGGTGGTTGCAATTGAGAACACAGCATTTGGAGAAACACCCGAAAAATAACTCGAGATAATTATTGTAAAATAGCTACTAGTGTATTGGAAATAGCTACTAGTGTATTGGCTTTGAAGATGCTTCTCACCATGTCGTCTCTAATGATGTGTAGATGAAGGATCTCTGACATAAGTCTGCATAAGCATCTTTCTTTCTAGATCTAAAGAAAAGCTGCAGTTTCTACCTGAAGCCTGCTGTTACAGGTTTGTTGCTGAGGAAGATATTTTCAAGTTTTTAAGTGCTGGGATATAAAAGGACATATGATTGTCTTTTTTTTTGTTTGTTTGTTTAGACTTAGGCTTTCTTCCTCACCAAAAGATAATGGGAAGCTAATGTGGCTGAAGATGATTTATATCAAAGGCCTATAAAAGCCCATGGTAGTCATAGAGCAGAGACTAAAGTAACCTCTAAAGTAACCAGGCAAAGATCCTGAGTTTCTGAAATTTGGCTGGGACTGCAGAGTGTGGGTTGGTTTCTATCGTGTCAGATTTTCTCTCTGTAGCTGACTTAACTCTTTAATCTTGTAATAAAACAGTTGTTCTATCTAAAATAAATGCAGACAGTCCATTAGAAGTCTGCTATTGCATGTCAAATTATAAGGGTTAGACTTTTGATTGAGTATAAGCAAAACAAATAATGGCTGATTTCATCTAGCCCCTAAAAGGCATGGAAGGTAAGAGTCACATATTCAGCGGGCAAAGCATTTTCCCCTCTTGATAAACTGTTCTTGATGGGTAGATATCCTGATAAAGGAAAAGAATTTAACCTACAGCTAAAAAATCATTTGTAGGCCACTGAGTTCTGCCCAATTTTAAAACATATCGTATATCTCCTTAGTGCTCCAAATCATATGTGATAAATAATATATGCTCAATAAACTCTTTTTTCATTTCAAATTAAATTTTAGTATGTTTATATCTCCATTTGTCTCTGTTGTTCTTCATTTGGAGCAAGATTACTAGGTCCAGAATTCTTACTTAGAGTAAATTTTATATGTAAGCATTCATTAAAATTCATTGATATACTGGAGACAAAGAAATAAAAATTAACTTCTTACTAGTAAGTGGAGTCGATTAACTGATTTTTTCCAGATGTCCAGAAAAGGGAATATATATTTATACATACATACATACATATATATATTTTAATGACTAGCATTTTTTAGTAATTAAAAAAATTACTATCTTGTATGTAGTAGCTGATGTGACAATCTTGTCCTGATCTTCACAATACATTTTTGGTTTTAGCACAGACAATCTCGTATCTAGAGATCTTAGTCCTGGGCAAACTGAAATAGTTGGTCACCTCACACCATGATTTTTTTTGGATGAAAAACAAATGAAAGAAGAATTGTGCCTATTGATTCTATAAATTTATTCTACATTTATTCATATGATAAGTACATGTTCTCACAGTATTTGTTACATAGAAAGTCACATCTGAATCATATGGCCTAGTCATGTGATCATTTTTACCATGTGAGCAGAGCCTATGGAAGTTGATTGGTGAAAGTGAGTACAGAAAAGGGTCATTAGAAGAATGACATTAAGCTAAGACAGCAAGCTGACACATGCAATACACTACTCTCACTAAAAGTGTGGAAATCCTTGAAGTTCATGGCAAAGGCTTCTCTCCTAAGGCAGAGAGCACTGGCAAATTGTGTGTCAGAGATTCTTTACACCTTCATGTTGCTATTCCTTATCCCTCTTCCTCTCTCTCTCTATGTGAATTTATGACAAAATTTGGCTTATCTTTTTATGGAAGTATCTTGTATCTTCAAGGAACTTGCAAATCTATTCCTTTATAGATCTATCGCTAATAATTCACTCATTCCCATATTTAATCCCTCATTCAGTAAATAATTATTGAACTTCTACCTCAAGCAAGGTACTTTCTGGTTGGAGGGATACTGCAATGAACAAAATAAACTATTTATATTCTAAAAGTGCTTTCTAACATGGATAAACATAAAGAAAATAAGTAAAATCGATGAGAGGGCAGATGAGATGTGCTGTGGAGGCAAAGTAGTGAAGAAGATGAATTGGAGTGTTGGGAAGAACAGACAAGACTGTTGGTGATACCATTTAGAACATGGTCATTAGGGAATCTCCTAATGAGAAGGAGGCCCTTGAATCAAGATTAAAGAAAGCAAGGGAGCATGGCAAGCATCTAAAAGGAATAAAATGCTACAAGCCAAGGGAAGCTTGGTACACCAAGCAAGTATACCATTCTGAGACAGGACTTGGCCTTTCATGAATAGCAAGATGGCCAACGTGACCAGAACAGAGTGAGGTGGAAGATGTGTAGCAGAAGATGAGATGAAAACTGATGAGATGAGGCAGTAAGCAGGGTATGACAGGTGTGAGGTCCCATTGGGTCATTTCAGTCTTTCTAAAGACATCGACCTCTCTTGGAGTGACTTGGAAGACTTTCGGGGGTAGTGAGAAGGGGAACAATCTGATCTGATAAATATTTTAACAGCACTACTGTGGCTGCTGTGTTGGCAATAGATTGAAGGGACACTAGGCAAGGGAGGAAGATGAATCAAGAGGCTTTTGCAATAATCCTAGCAAGAGGAATTCTTTCCTTTGGGGAAAAGTAAAGGTAGTAGAGGTGGTGATGATTTTCATAATATGTCTGTAGGATTTGAGGTGGGATTGGCGGTGAAATGTAAGTAAAATGTAGGTAAAAAGGAAGTGATGACTCCAAGGTCTTCAGCCTGAGCAACTGGAAAAATAGACATTTTTTTCATAATCATGTGAACACTAAATGAAACTATGAGCCATCAAAGTGACTTCTCATAATCTGATCAATTCTTTTCTGTTTTCATATTATAATGTTCAATGTATAATATACTTATCCTTCTTTCCAAATTCTTGAGGGAAGGGTGGTCACACCAGTGCAGACTCAAAGATTTACAAAGTAGCCATGTGTCCTTGAGGTTAATTTCTGGATAAAAAGGCATTTTCGTGGGTTTCTGACTTCATACAATAGGAAGCTTTACTGACTACTAACTTCGGTTGCGTATTGTGTCTTGTAATATTAGACATATATTTCTTTTAATCTAGTTGACAATATTTTATTCTTTCAAGACCAGCAATCAATCATTGTATACTGGCTTTTAAAAAATGTTTTGCTTCCCAACACAGTCTCAGGATTGTCTTTGCCATTTGTTGATTGTGTGAAACTATACTTGTAAAAATAATATTTGTTGAGACAACAAGCCAAAAAAACACAAATAAACAAACAAACTTCATAGTCCATGTTACAATGTATTAAAAGCTCAGAAAACTTTCTCATTACCTATAAATTTGACACAATGCAATTAGCTCCAAGGAGAGTTTAGATGTGTAGTTTTATTTCCCTTCATTATTATCCATGTGAAGTACCATATTGGATAAATGCCATGACAAATGGCACACTGAAGAGGCACTAACCATCAGAAAGATAACTAATTGACTAATGCACTATAGAGCTTTTTGTAATAAAAATACTTCATCCCTGATGATTATAGTGAAGCCTTATTTAGATTTGTTTTAACAGGTAAGGGACTATACAGATCACTTTTATGTAAGATTGTTGGCCTTTGTTAAGTCTTATAGGGATTCAACACTTGCACAATAAAGCTGAATCTTTTTCTCCTGCATAAAATGAAAAAGAATCTCCATTAGATTTCTTGTAAATTGAAGCCATTGCCTTTAATGGAAGGCAAACATAAATTCCAACTCTAGAGAAAGTAAAGTTGACTGATATATTTTTAGAGGTGTAAAAGCATGTATCACATCAAGAAACCAAATCATAAACTTCTGTATTTCCCAAAACAGTGGCCTAATATTTCTTAGAATGGAATTTTAAGTAGCGCAAAATAAAAGATGAAATATCTCTGAACTACAAAAAAAGTACACACAATTGCGATTGCCCTTCACATAATTTATGCATCAAAACTTTCTTACAATTTGTCTCTACATGAATTTTTAATTCTCCTTCCTTATATTTGGCTGCAAAAAGTATCAAACAATGATACATTAATTTATTTTGGGGTCTTTTCCATAGGTAATTCAGATACTCAGTGAGATTATCTGGGACATGGTCCTAATTGTGACCATAATGACTAGATGAAATGTTGTTTGCAGGCTTTGTTTTTAGTGTGTTGTGAAATGGATTTGATTATGGGCCCCAGCTTTAACAAGGAAGCATGCAGTCTATATTAGTTATTAATGATCTGTTTCTATCAATGACAGACTGAAAAATATAATTAATTGTTATTTCACTGTTTTTTTTTTATTTGGTATTCATCTGGTTTCAATGTCAAATATATATCTTAAATGCCATATTTTGGGGAGCATTCACCAATAGAATCTATGTTCTCTCTAGGCTCCAGGCCATGTCTTTTTAACCTTTCATGTGTCTTAGATCTTTCTGGCAGTCCCACAAATGCTATGGACCCTTTATAATAATAATATTTTTTAATGTATAGGATAAAATACATAAGACTCTAGAGGAAACCAAACTTATTGATATTCAGCTCCACCCATGCAGTCTTTCAACCCACATTGAAGTCACTTGCTTTCACACCATATGCAGAAGAAATTAGAGTTTGCCATTGCATTGAAGGAGAACTCACTAGAGAAAAAGGTTTTACTTCTGTCTGTGGGTTTGTTGTCCAGGCTTAGAATAACCAATCCTGACATTAGTTTTGTGTAAATTCCAGGAGAGATGGAATTTGTGTTTCAACATATACTTAGGGATGGGAAAAGGCAGGAATATCAGAAAGGACATAGTTTTTCTTTGCAAAATGATTATTTTGAGTCTTGGAAGGCAAAGATGTTGCCTTCTTAAATTTTTATGTACCTGTATCCACTTCCTGGAAGCTTTTTTGACAGTTTAATGCTACATGAATTAGCCTTAAAAGGACTGAAAGTGGGAAAAAGTAGTGGATGTTTTACCTTTTTACTCCAAACATAACTCAACAATTAGTTTACTGTGTAGATTGTACCATGCTAATGGGGCAAAATGCTGAAAGGAGGAGAATTTTTCTCCAGATTATTCAGTCGTTAAGTTAGTTTAATCATCAGTGCCTAGAGCAGCAGTTTGTGGAATTTTATAAAGTTTGAACGGATTCAATTGATAACTGCTTACCCTGATGGGAATATGTAAAACTTTTTATCTTTATGCACTGAAGCTATCAAAATGAGAATACATTTTAGAAAAATTCACCTAGATTCCTAGCTCATTCCTGAAATAAGGCACTTTTTGATCCATACTTTGGTTCTATCCTTGAACTTCAGTTTTTTGACTTTTTCCATCACCTTCACCACTTAGCATGGATCCTTCATCTTCTTTATAGGGACTCTCAGCATTAATAGTTCTTTCAGACTTGACTCTTTTCTTATTAAAGTGGATATCCTTACATACTAACCCACTAAGCTGTTGTGATAACAATTTCTAATGTATCAGAGGTTATAAAAAAAAAATCTTTTACATTCCAATCTAGGACTTAAAAACACAAGTTGTAAATCTGGTCACGTGATGGGAACCTCCCTAAGGCAAAAGCTTAAGCAAAATTTTATTACTTATAATTTTTTAGTGATTAAAGACAAGTATTAGTAAAAGCTCTAAAAAAATAAGTTCTCACTGATTTCTTTACCATAAAAAACATTTTGTAGGGGAAAAAGAGTTTAATTATATGTCCTGAAGACTAGATTGCTCATTCAGACCTTTGCTGGCTTCTGTCTCTAGTTCATCTTGGCATATCAGAAAGCAAATGGGCAAAATAATGATGACAGATGGGCATAAGAATGATCCTGCCAAGACTCCAGCCTGCATATTACGTTTGAATATCTAATAAGAAATTTTTGCTTAAGAACATCCATGTGACAATTTTGAACAATAGCCTGTATGTTAGAGTTGACTTAGCCCCATGGAGTTAAAAAATACATTGAATTATACATTCTGGAAATGCACATATAATCAATCCAATTTTTCTGACAAATAATAACTTCAGAATGATCTTGAATAATTTAAAGAGAGACATTAAATGACATGAATGTAGACATTTGTTAACTTCTACTTTATAGAAATTTACAGGTTGTACCTAAATGATGCTAGGATCTATATTCAAGTTCTGATAAGTACATCAAAAACGCTACCTCCCACTGCAAGGAACAATGGAGAAGACCTTATTTGATTCTTTTTTCCTCCCAGGTTATCTTCCAAAAGTCAGAAGAAATTTTCACAATACGGACCCCCATGGATCATGGCCAGGTGTTTCAGTATCACTTATATCCAATATATAATTATGGAAGCTGTATTTCTCATTTTTAGTGAATTTGCTGTTCCAATAAAATTAGTTTAATGGACAAGATCTCAATAATAAGAAAATAGTACATGAATATATTTGAAAAAAATATTGCTCTGTTAAAAAAAAATCAATCAAAAGAACCATAAAAAATTGACTTGTAAAATATGTATGCCATGACAATGGTTAACTTAGCAGTAGGTAAAATGATTATTGTTTTGCTGAAGATCAAGAATTGTAACATTTGCTGTTCTTTTAACCATAAATGAATTTTTCTGCCTGCCTGATTTTGTAATCAGTATCTGTCAGAATGCTATTTACATGTACCGTTGTTTGTAAAAGCAGAAACACATTCAGGGCATCAAAGTTGATTATACATGAAGTGAAGATGCTAGCTGCTTTGCCGAAACTTTGTTATTTAAGTGAAATACTGACTAAGATGAATTGTGCTACTCGAAATTTGGGTTAGTTCATGCACAATTGGGCAACTTTCAATTTTACCATTCTTGAAGCTTCCCTTGAATAGGACTAGTTATTAACACTGGCCTCGCACTGAGATAAAACTACATTTTTAATCTTAAACTACTCATGGTGTATAAAATACCACCACGGTTAGAGCTGTTCTGGTTTCCTACTGTTCAGGTTCGCTTTGACAGGCCCATGAAAAATCCAGTCTTCGTGAATGCTCAGCTTATAGCATGAGGAGACTATAGAAGAAATGTCGGCTATTTACATGGGTGGTGCATATTTAACTTAGTCCCCATCATTATCATACCCATGCCTCCCAAATGCAGACGTTTTTTATTAGGATAAAGCAGGCCATTATTTTTGTGTAAGAAGACTCATTTCTTCCTAGAAGAAAGTTAGAAAAAAAAAAGAAAAAAATGAAAGCCTAAATGATCAAAATGATGACAATGGAGATTTACGGAAGTAATTGTAAGTAGAACTAGTTTTGAATTGCTTCTCTGACTCAAAAAATTGATCATCAATCATTTCAATAACAAGAATTCATTAGGGTTCCTGTGAGTGAAAATGTGATGTGAAATTGCTATTTTTCAAATGGGTAATCTCTATTTTGTTTTCATTTGGTCAAAAATAAAGGGAAGCAGATAATTAGCTTGTCATGTAGAAGAAAGCTCTACAAAAATTAAACAAGATAAAAGTGCTCTTAGGTTTTGCTGCTCTCTTGATTCTATCACAGGAAAATGTTCACTTAAAACTGTAGAAATAAAAGTATTTTTAATTCTGTAGGACTCCAGGAATAGCTATTACCAGCCCGGGTCTTTAAGGTGAATATCAGATTGAATGTTAGAAGGATGAGAGGATCTTTTATTATTTTAAAGTGATTTAAAGAACAGGTAAAATAAGGGAATCAACACATCTAAAGCATGCATACTTATTACAAGTGGCTGCACTGCCACAAAATTAACTGAGGCTTTTACGTTAAGGAAGGATTGAAGAAAAAGGATGTTAGATCAGATTGCAGCTTGTAAATCAGATATCACTGACCATAACTGAATCCGGAAGACAAGGAATTGGGGAGTAGGAATTTACTCACTGGGATTTCTATGCTTTAAGGGGGAGAGAATGTGCGATTCTACAGTATTGATCATGCTTCTTTTATACTCAATTTGGTATTCTTTTGAATTCCTATGTGTAATTTACTGAAAAATACAAAGAAAAATGGAAGCTTTTGGATAACTTTTATATCAATAGTATAATATAAATATTAAAGAAATTTGGTAGATTTCCATGCTAAAAAAGCAAATACCAGTAAGTGACAATTTTATTTCAAAAAGTAATATAATGATACTTTTTGAGGAAAGGAATTTTATTAGTCTGTGCTTCTTCATGAAAATCTCTCAAAGACACATTTTTATCCTGATTTTACTCATAAATTTTATTTTCATTTGTTTTCTTCAGATATCTTCACACTAGGAAAGAAAACAGCACAGGAGAATTTATCTAAGTTTAGTGTCTTTCATTATAAATTTTAAAAGTTGTCATTTTTACTTTATCAGTAAGTCTTTGTGGAATTAGATGAGAAACACAAACTGAGTCACCTAGGCTCCAGGGATAATGAACAAATAGGAACTTGAGCCAATGATGATCATACTGTAATCTGAAAAACTCATCAAAATAATATTTAACATTCACATTATCACCTAATTTGGAACTAAAGATTTGTTTTGGAATAAAAATTGGTGAATACCTTTCAGCTTGTTAAAATGTTACCATGTGAAACTGATCACAATTAACACAATATAAAGGATGAATAAATCTGTTGGTGGTGTTTTTTCTTTGTTTGTTTCACAGAGTTTTAAATCTTTTGTCCTTAACATAACATTAAGGATCATGTTATTGGAAAGAATGATCAATCTAATATCATTATCTCAGAAAGGATCCAAGGCTAGTGAAATTGTTATGCTGTAAGAATTCACTTTATAGACTATCTAACACATGCCCACATAAGAGAAAAATTCAATTCAAGTTAGGGGGAGGGGGCAAAAAGGAGGAGGGACAGGAGAAGAAGGGAGGGGATTAGTGTTCTCCCACTTAATGGGCACAATGTAAGGGTATATCACACAACTTTTGGATGCGGGACTCTACCTAACAAATGGAAATATTATAATCTAGTTGTTTGTACCCTCATATAAACCTGAATAAAAACAGAATTCAATTAAAAGAAAAGATGTGATCTCTATACTAGACTATGTCTAGTGACCTAGTTCAAAATTTGTACTCTTCTCTTTCACCTCCTCTCTACTATTAAACAGAACCAGTGACATTTTTATTTCAGAGATAGTAATTTTCAGTTCCAATATTTTTATCTGGATCCTTTTTATATTTTCTATCATTTTCTTATTCTCCACCTTTTTATTCATTCACATTGTAATTTCTATTGAGTTTAGTTATAAAACCTGTTTTAAAGTCTTGATTTCTCATCAGAACATCTGATTCATCTCAGTATTGGTCTCTATTTATTGTATTTTTGTTTCTAGAAATGGGTAATATTTTCCTGGATACTGTGGTGTTATGGAGACCCAGAATTCTGTGATATTGCTCTGATTTTTGTTTTAGTGAGCTGTTAACATGGTTAGATTTAAATGTCAAACCTTGTCTCTTAGAGGGCAGCTTATATCAAAGATCAGAAATTTTATCTTCAATGATGTAAGATGAATTTATACCATATATGCATGGTTCTATGGTCAACCAAAGATTTCTACAAATTTTATAAACACAAATATGGGGCCCGCCCTTTATGCTTTATCTTTACTGGGATTCTCCTGAGACTTTCCAGGGACTGTGATTAGCATCCACTCTGTCCTCTGGTTCTAAAGACTAGAAAGATTGAGGATTTGCTATCAGAGAGCTATGGTTTGATTGTTTGATCCCTCCATATCTCATGTCAACTTTTATTTGCCATTGAAATAGTATTGGGAGGTGAGACCTTTAAGAGATGTTTCTATTATAAAGGCTCTGCCTTTATGGACTGATGCTGTTATTATGAGAATGGGTGTGCCCTCTCTTTCTTTCTCTCACTTTTCTACTATGTGATGTCTTCCACCATATTATGACTCAGCAAGAAGAACCTCACCAATTGCCAACCACTCAATCATAGACTTTCCAACCCAGAATCATGAGCCAATAAATTTCTGTTCATTCAAAGAAATTTACCCAGTTTGTTGGGTTATTCTGTTATAGAAACAAAGAAAATGAACTATGGTAAAGAGTTTTAGCTGCTCTGCATAGTACCAAATGCAGCCATCATTCACACTGTAATTCTAACTACCTTCATAAATGAAAATCTTTAGTGACCAGTCCACATATATCCTATAAACCATAGCTGATGGATTATTTTTGATCAATGAATTTATAAGAAGCATTGTATTTTTAAAGCAATGATAGTATACACAAAAATGCAACAATGCTTATAGTTATTCCTCTATGAACTCATGAGAATTCTAAGATAGACTGGTTTAGTTTGACCCATGTAATTAATTACTAATAGTTATATCTTGATCAACAATCTGTCCTGAACAGCTATATTTTCAACTGATGATTAAAGCAAAAAAAAGGCGCTGGCACAGTTGCTCATGCCTGTAATTCCAGCACTTTGGGAGGCCAAGGTGGGCAAATTGCTTGAGCTCAGAGTTCAAGACCAGCCTGAGCAAGAGTAAGACCCCATCTCTAAAAATAGCTGTGGGTTGTGGGTTATGGGGAGGTGCCTGTAGTCCCAGCTACTCAGGAGGCTGAGGCAAGAGAATTGCTTGAGCTCAACAGTTTGTGGTTGTTATGAGTTATGATACGATGACACTCTACCATGTGTGAAAAAGTAAGACTATCTCAAGAAGAAAAAAAAAAAAAGAAAGGAAAGCATGAATGTATTCATGATCTATGTGTATTTGACTTAATAAAAATTAAAAAAATGAAAGGATTAGATAACTACAAAAAATATTTCTCAATTCCAAAAATGAGTTTCTTAAACTTAATTTAGATAAAATATTTCCCCTTGATTTACAACTGAATGCCATTATTTTTCCTTTAAAAAAGGATAGCAACAACACTGATTTTGGTTTGATTTCCCAGTATTTTAATTTTTTTATTTTAGTTTATTTGGTTTGATTTCCCAGTATTTTTTTTATTTTAGGTTATTATGAGGGTAAAAACAAGGTCACAATTTTTTAATTTGTTAAGTACAGTTCCTCTTTCAGTTGTGTGCCATACACCCCTACCTTCTGCCTTTTAAGTGAGAACACATCAATCGCTCCTCTCCCGTCTTCATTCCTGCTCTTCCCAACTTGAATAGAATTAAGTTGTCTCCTATTTTGACATGTGTTAGATTATCTACTGGCTTCATAAAAAATTAAGTAAGTTGGATACTTGCCTTACCATTCTTGTGATACTTCACTAAGAAGAATGTGTTTCAACTGTTTATCCAGATTAATACAAAATATGTAAAGTCTCCATCTTTTTATGGCTGAAAAGTATTTCATGGTACAGTTTGTTAATTTATTCATGAGTTGATAGGC
>CAUYTI010073848.1:0-11057 GCA_963575145.1 Galago senegalensis | reverse complement strand
CGAGGACTTAATAATTATTCCAAAGCGCAGATGTGGGAAGGGCTCAGAATGACAATTCATTTTGGTACAAAGGAATTACGATCTAAGGACGGTGCTTCAGGTCCAGAGAGAACTACTTATTTGCCAGAGGTAAAGCTGAGTCCTATGACTTTACACAGATTTTATTTCCTTATCTGAAAAACCCAACTGAGCATGTCAGCCGTGCCACCTCGCAGGGTTCATGAGGGCACCAAGGGAAATAATGCAACTGTGTCAACGTCCCGGTGAGTTAACCCCCTCACCGGTGAAAAGCAGCGTGAATTACGAGTGATGGGAATGCAGGCTCACGACACGGGAACTTGAACATGGTTGTTCTTCATTAAGGACACGACCCTCCCTTCTCCACTTGGTGACTTTTGCATGTTATCACAAGCCACGAGTTTCCCCTTTCTTCCTCTGAGACACAGAGATGCCCTCCCCAGAGAGGACACAGTACGGTCCTTAATACATGTGCAGATGTTAGAATTGGAAGGGAACACACCAGTGAATTTAAAGACTCCAAAAAACTCAGCCCTACTTCTGCCCACACTCTATATTGGGACCCCAATGTGTCCCATTTTGTATCACGCTCATCCTCCCCCTTCACCCCTCGTACAAATCTAATTTTCTGGTCAATGGGCTCTGCTCAAAGTTCTGTGCCACAGACACATCCGTCACTCTGGTGCCTCAAGGTGGCAAATTTATTTTCCATCTTGGTCAAAAAGTGGGAGCACGAGAAGCTGACAGAGTGGTATGGCGCCAGGGTCACCGGTGCAGAGGAGGGAGGTGGGACATTTAGTCCTCATGGGGCAGTAACTCATCCTGCTTGGGTCCCAGAGCCCCAGATTCCTAATCTGTTGTGTGTGGATGGTACCTGCCTACGCCAGCTGATTTCCCAGGGTGGGTGTGAGGATACCAAAATATACAATGAACGTGACATCGACGATGGAAGATCATGTTGTGATAGCAGCGTAGCATGGCAAGGGTGAACAGCACAGATGTCACACATGGCAGCTCAGGACACTGGTTAGAGTGTACCGGTTAACACACGGCCAGTGGACCAACACAAATCCAAACTCTCCCACTAATTGCGTGTGTGCCTTTGGTAAGTGACTTAACCTCTCTGGGCCTCAGGATGCTCATCATGAAAAAGATTAAGTAAACTGACACAAAAACGCACTAGAACAGAGCCTGGCACCCAGTAAGGGCTCAATGACAATGAGCTGCTGCTACCACCGTCCCCATCAGCAGCGTCCCCGTTCTGTGGCCTCTTTCCTGCTCGTTATAGCACTATAATGCCTGTGCTCTGCTCCCCGCTGTCCCCCACACCACAGCTATCCCCCCCACGGGGGGCACAGCAACACTGATGATGTGCAGAGAGCAGGACAGCTTGTCCTTGATAAAAACCCTACAAAACTCCATTATCATGTGTGTTTTTAAATGAGGTTTAATTTACATTCATGAAACTGACCCTTTTATAAAGTACGCGATTCAGTGGTTCTTAGAATACTCATCCTGCTGGCAACATCATCACTATCTACTTTAAGAATACGTTTTGCAATTTTATTTGTAATTGACAGATAACAGTTACTTATGTTTGAGGTACACAGAGGATGGTTTGAAATATGTGTACCTTGTGGAATGGCTAAACTGAGCTGATCAGCACAGGCATTATCTGACATACTCATTTTTTTGGTAGTAAGAAATCTTAAACTCTTAGTGATTATTATTATTATTATGATGATGATGATGCTTGAGACAGAGTCTTACTCTGTTGCCCTGGGTAGAGTGCAGTGGCCTCAGTCTGGCTCACAGCAACCTCAAACTCCTAGATTCAAGCAATTCTCCTGCCTCAGCCTCCCAAGTAGCTGGGATTACAGGGGCCCACCATGATGCCCTGCTAATCTGTCCTATTTTTAGTAGAGATGTGGTCTTGCTCTTATTTAGTCTGGTCTGAAACTCCTGAGCTCAAGGGATCCTCCCACCTCAGCCTCCTAAACGTTAGAATTATAGGCACGAGCCACTGTGCCCAACCCTACTTAATGATTTATAAGTACTATTATTAACTATAGTCACCATGGTGTCCAATAGATTTCCAGACCTTATTCCTTCTCTATGACACTGTGTCCCCTTTGAACTTCTCCCCAACATGCTCCACCTCCACTCCCACCCCCTGATAACCACCATTCTCCTCTCTGCTTCCACCAAAGTCCGATTTGACTTTTTTAGATCCCACCTGTTAGTGGAATCACATCCTACTTGTTATTTTCTGCCTGGCTTATTTCACGTACACTCATGTTTTCTAGGTAAATCCACAGCATGCAATTTTTTAAAGCACTAACAACTTTTTTCTGTACAGTCTTCAGAAATATTTCCAAATTTCCTCTTTTAATTAATTGTTTAATCAATTTTTCACCAACAAATTCCTTCAAAGGAGAAACTCCACAGTCTATACTAAGAAGAGGTCGCTTGAGCCAGACTCTGGTTCAAGTCCTGGATCCAGCAGTTACTAGTGATGTGGCCTTGGCCCAGTCACTTCACCTCTCTGTGCCCCCGTTTCTCCAATTGCAAAACGGGTTGGGTAGTGACTCTGAGTCTGCAGGGTTACAGGGAGGGCTGCATGAGTGATTGAGTCCGTAGGGTTACAGTGAGGGCTGCATGAGTGATTTCATGTAAACCACTTTGAACAGCCCCTAGCACATGGTAAGCACACAGTAAAGTGCTAGATTATTTTATTATATGTTTTTCCTGATGCCTTAGTAACAAACTATGGAATACATATGCCATGGAGTAACATTCAGCTGTAAGAAAAAATGGAGACTTTACATCTTTTGTGTTGATCTGGATGGTGTTGAAGCACATTCTTGATAGTAAAGTAACTCAAGAATGGAAAAAAACGTATTCAATATACTCAATACTAATGTGAAACCAATAAATAAACAACAAGCACAAAGAAAAACATAAGTATAGTCTAGCAAGGGAGAGGAGGGAAAAGAGAGAAAGGGTAAGGGAGAAGACAGAGAATGATTGGCAGAATACCACCTCACATGTACAATGTGAGGGTGCTCAGCACACCCCTGGGTAAAGGGCTCAACTACAACTTGAACTTTACCTTACAAGTGAGAACAATGTAACCTAAATATTTGTACTCTCATATTAATTTGAAATTAAATTTTTTTTCAAAAAAATGAAAAAAGACAATCATCAAAGAAAAGGCTCTGATGACTGCTGGAGGAGGAAAGAGCAATCCCACACAGGAGGGCCAGAGATGGCTCTTCCTCTAATCCGTGTGCCACTTTGGGAAAGCCCCTTTGCCTCTCTGGGTCTTTGCTAAGGAACAAATCCGCCAACACCTTAGGTTTCTTCTCACTGAGCTAGCACCCTTAGTTCATTGCCAAGTTTCAGTGCCCAGTTTAAATTCCCCTGCCCTCTGAAACACACTGGCACTAGTAGCAACTGAGTGCCATACAGAGAACTGGGTCGCACAACACCTGAGGCAGGAGCTTATCCCCAGCCCACCCCCAGGAAACCGTGGGACACAGCCACACCCACTGGGGCCCCAGCAATCAGGTAGGATGCAATGCACTGGGCATTCTGAGGAGGATGACAAAGGGCTCCTTCTTATCCACCTGCCGATTGTACCTATGGCGATTAGTAACAGTGGGAAGCATAATAACCATTGGGTCTTAGGTCTTAGTGTAATGAATATACAGTGTATTTCCGTGTCTCCCCTCAATGCAATGTGTGGACACAATAACCTTTTTCTGATTCAGGCTTTCCCCATCTCTCCCCATCATGCTGGTATAACTGGTGATACTGGATGCTCATTCTTTATCCATCCGTCACGTAGTCATCAAACGTTTATTGAGTCTAGTAGAACCCAGGCAATCGTCTGCCGTGTCCAAAGAGCAACGTAAGGTTCAATGAGACGTTCTCTCCTCTTGTTCCCACCCCTAACATCAGGCTATCTGGTACTAAAGGGGACTTTTTCTGCCTTCATTCAACCACCATACATTGGTCATCCTAAAGATGCCTGACTTTCAGGGGGTGCTTCAAATACTGAGGGTGCCATAACATGTAAACACATTTTAAGAAAGAAAAAAAATTATACTAAAATTGTAATATTCAATATATACTAATAATAAAAGATGAATCCAATTACGTTTGAGCACCTCTTGTAACCGCAAAAGTAAACGTGACTTGAGTATTATAATTTTAACACGGTTTCTTGCCTTCCTTTTAATGTGTAAACTTTTGGGGGCATCCTCGTATATAAGGCTCAGCACTTAAGTGCCCTCTTTATTTTTCTCCCTAACATGATGGCCCCATACCACCACGTGCCCATTGTACAGTGGGGAGAGCCAGGTGACACACGGTTAAGTAACTTGTCAAATCTCACCACGGGAGGTGCTTCAACCAGGGGCTGATCCAGTTGTCTCTAAAATCAGTCAGGCTCCGAGCACAGCCTGAACCAAGGTGGAAAGAACAAGCTTTCCACCAGACCGACCTGAGTTAGACTATGTCCTATTTTGTGGACTTATGACCACCACCCTCAGTGTCATTGTCCTTGGCCGTGACACAGCAATAAAAAAGAGGGCTGTGTGAAGAATTACAGGGCATCTCTACCAGTGGTGCACACGCTGACAATTGGTGGCTATTACTGAAAGCAGTCTGAGCAGGTGACTTTGCAGGAGGGCAGAGTGGCTTTAAGTGTCCCGTAGAAAAATAATCATGCTGAGTTAAATAAACCAGACCAAAAAATAGTGCATGTTGTATAAAATCATAGAGATAAAATTCTGGAGAATGAAAATTAATGTACAGCAACAGAAAGCGGATCTGTGTTCTGAGGACAAGGTGGGAGCCGTACGGGAGGAGGAGGAAGGGCTGGGAGGAGGGATGATGACCAGGGGAGCAGACGCCTTTTGGAGGGTGATGGATGTTTTGTTACCTTGACTGACGTAATGGTTTTATAGTTATAGGTATATGTCAAAATGTATCAGATTGTAGATTTTAAAATATGTACAACTTCTTGGGTATCAATTCTACCTCCATAAAGTTGTTCTGAGGAGGGGCTGGTTTTAATCCACGCTATCTCAGAGCCGCCATGCTCACCACGGGACAATAGCCAGTGGGCAGATGAAGTTGGCCAGTTCACTTTCTCAGCAAATCTCTCTTTTCTTTCCTAGTTCATGACACAGCAGGAGAAGATGACCAAGCAGAGACTGTGGGAGGTGGCGAGTGCCTGGCAAGCCAGGGAGCTTAGCAAACATAATTTGGTCATCTCATGAAGTCCTGGATAACATAATGAGAAGTGGCTTTTGTTAATGAAAGGGCTTTAATAAGTTTTGGTCTTAGCCCATTCCTGGTCTACACTATTCTGTTTAATGAAG
Source organism: Galago senegalensis (assembly GCA_963575145.1). Classification (NCBI taxonomy): domain Eukaryota; kingdom Metazoa; phylum Chordata; class Mammalia; order Primates; family Galagidae; genus Galago; species Galago senegalensis. The sequence continues at coordinate 5,649 of CAUYTI010073848.1, read as the reverse complement.
GTGATTTTTGTCACTTGAGTCACTGGGCACCTTTCAAAGCAGTCAACCAAGCTAGTGGTAACTCCAGAACATCACACTTAACCACAACAAAGATAATTGTTTAAAACAATCCGAAATGAAAAAAAATTTCCGACTTAGAGAACATGACATAAACTGAAGAACCAGTAACACCTGACACGTGGACTTTTTTTGCTTGAGTCATTCTTGGCCTTTACATGGTCTGAAAAGTTACTTTATTCTGTGTTTGAAAGCAGGGGCAACCACCTGTGATAATAACTGATGCTGGTAACCACAGAGGCTAACATTGACTGTGGATTTGCCATGTGCCAGCCACTTCCTACACACTTCATGGCTTTGATACGCACAACAAACAAATTTGTTTGGTGCCAGCATTACTGCATTCGAAAGACGATGATATGAAGGTACAAAAAGTTTAATAAGAGGCGGGGCATGATGGCTCACACCTGCCTGTAATCCTAGCACCCTGGGAGGCCAAGGCCAGTTGATTGCTTGAGCTCAGGAGTTCGAGCAAGAGCAAGACCCTGTCTCTAAAACTGCTCTAAAACTGGCTAAACATTGTGTCCAGCACCTGCTGTCCCAGCTACTCACGAAGCTCAGGCAAAAGAATCATTGAGCCCAAGAGTTTGAGGTTGCTGTGAACTATGATGCCATGGCACTCTAGGGAAGGTCATAAAGTGTGATTCTGTCTCTAAGGTAAAAAAAAAAAAAAAAAAGAAGTTCAATAACTTGATTGAAGCCAAAACGTAAGCTATAGCATTTTAACTATTAGCAGAAATAGCTTCTATTTCCTTAGTACCTACTATATGCTACAACTTTGCCAAAAATTATAGACACCATCTTTTTAAAACCTGATGCTAAAATCACAACACGTTTAGAGTGCTTGAACTAGTACAATTATCCTCATCTCACAAATGGAGAAACTGAAGCTTTAAAATATGAAGTCATTCGCCTAAGGTCTTGCAGTTAATTAGTAGCAGAGGCAGATTTTAGTACCAGATTCATTTAATTCCAAGAGTACCCAGCAGAGCAGGGGGTTTTAAGCTCCCTCTGACCACATTCCTCCCCTCCCCATCTCACGCCGGTAAGTTCCATTGCCCACACGGACATTCCATTGTCCACATGGAAGTTCCATTGCCCACGTGTGACAGACACACAGACAGAAGAAAGCCGAACAGGACAAAGCATGGGCTTAATTTCACTTGCATGTTTTAGCCTCAGTTATTTTTAAAACCCAGGGAATGCAATCTTCCTCATAGGGAATGCTTTGGAAAGCAATAAAGTGGATTGAATTAAAGTGTGGCTTGACGGCAATGATTTAGCAAACTGCAGTGGTGTTAGTAAAAATGAAATAGAAGATCTCTCTGCATATCGTCTCCCTAAAGAGTATCACATAAGGAACACTGTCTGCACATAAAATAATGAGAATAGATACGTAGAATAAACATAAACCACAACAAATGAAAATTTGCTTCCTCCATAAACTCTATCTACCAAACCTCCACCAACAAGCTGAGAGGGTATGAAAATAGGAGCCGGAAGAGACGAGAAGAGTCGTAAGCAACTTGAAGCTTGAGTTTGAAAACAAAACCCACTCATGAACACAGCTCGCCTTTGCTTCCTCGGGCCTAATTTGTTGAACGTTCAGGAATCATCCACCCTCTGACAGAGTAGGGAGCAGCGCTGAAGGACGGTGCCACCCTTGAGAAATTAGCAGTCTAGCAGGAAACAGAAACACAGCCCTAAGCAAAAGAATTAAACAGAATGTACGGAGGCCTCTTCACACCTCCCCATCACATTTAGGATAAAAGCCAAAATCCGGAGCACGTCCTGACTCCCCTCGATCCCTGTGTACAGGATGGGGCTCTCTCAGACCCTGAGCACACACACCAAGCTCTCTGCCCTCGTACCTGTTCCCTCTACCCAAGATGCCACCAACCTGGCCCATCTTCTCTCTCTCTCTCTCTCTCTCTCACACACACACACACACATATGCATAGACTCTTATTGGGGGAAGGATTCCAGAGGATTCCATAGAAGCTGGAACATGAAGGAGGAGATGAGGTGGAGACGAGGATGAAAGGCTTCACAGAGGATGCGGAGGTTCAAAAGCAGAGTGTATTAGGAGAACGGGGGCAGAGCGGGCCCCAGACTGCATCAAGGGCATAAATAAGCTGGGGCCCAGTCCCCAAGGTCACGGTCAGCACCCTGCAATGGGACCTGTGCACCACGGGCGCCTCCAGAGTGTGGTCTTTAAGGACACTTGTTTCTTTAAGCCTCTGACAGCTGTACAGAGCAGAAGCTAGAATTTTCCAGATGAGGAAACAGGTTCAGGGAAGAAAACAGTTGTACAGGGTTCTGATTAGTGAGGACCGGGGCCTGGACCTAAACCCACCAGGCTGTGTGACCCCACACGCCCTGCTGAGGCCTCTGGTTATCAGCTTTGTCATTTCACTCAGAGTCCACTTTGAAATGGAATTAAAAGAAAAACAGGGTTCTTGCGGCTTTTAATAACTTCTCTTACTAAAATAAAAATGTAACTAACAATATATTTTTAAAAGGCAGAATAACTGATGGGTACTTTGTAAACACCCAGGCAGGGACTTGACCTAGAGGGACAGGCCACACAAAGGCCACGGGGAGTGGGGACACCTGGGGGCAGAAGCACTTTTCACTCCTCTTTAAGGGCTTGGCAGGAGGCGGCTGGCCTGGCTTCCATGGCCCAGCAGCCACCAGCACGCAGAGCTGAGTCCCACTTGGGGAAATGCACCTTAGTCACAACTGAGTGAGGAGCAGGACTGTGGGGTCCACAAGGGCCCTTTCTTCTCAGCCTTTCCAAGGACAGCTCTGTCTAGAGCATAATCACAGCGAGGCTGGGCGACTGCAGTTGTCTGGGAGTAAAACTTTTGCTATCAAAGGTTCAGGGGTGTGAAGAGAAAAGATGGTGGAAGATGGAGTCAGACGTCTGAGGCCCCGCCGAAGCTCTGTGACCAGCTCTGTGACCTTGAGTCAATCATTCTCACCTCTCAGCCCAAGTTGACCTTGCTGCCCAGTGAGAAGAGCAGCCAGGACTTACCCAGGACAGTGTTACATACGTGCACATGAGAAGAACTAGCCCAGAGCTGACAGAAGGGGAGGCGGCACATGGAAGGGGCCAAATTAGTCCAAGCCACATGATGCGGTAGGCAGGCACACGGCCAAGTGATCTCAGTTTCTCAAAGACCATCACTGTCAATGCTGTGGTGCTACGAGAATGATGTGAATGGAACCAACATTCCATTTGATTAAGTCCTCACTTAGAATCAGACCTTCAGAACAAGTTTAGGCAAGGAAACTTGCTTCTTTCTGAACGCTGTTCCCAGGCAGATCTGAAACTTCTGGTGACCAGGTCCCTGTCTCTCCTTTATCATCGTAAGCCCCTTGAGGGATTTACTGGAGAGTCCTTCATTCTGAAGTCAGCCTGGCTGCATCCACTGGTATGTTTAAGCTACTAGAAATCTGTCACCTGGCAATTGTTTACTGAGCACAGACCGTGTGCCAGGCACTGTTCTAGGCACAGAGGGTAAAAATCAACATGGTCCCCATCCTCCTGCATGGAACACGCAATTTAATCTGTGGAAGGAAAAGAGGGTACGCAAACAATGACTAATGTCACATAGAAAAAAAAGCCCCTCCTCGGTGCCATCTGTCATGGAGTACGTGTTTACCAGCACGTGGTCTGGGGGCAGACCGCCTGGGTTCAAATCTGAATATGCTGCTGTTTGTACTGTTATAGGGAAAGTGTTATAATCATTGTGGGCCTGGGTTTCCTCCTGGGGGTGTGATATGGTTGAAATGACTTAATGCACATACAGCCCTTAGGATGGTACATAGAACGTAATAAGAATAAACATCAGTGCTGGCTACAATTTTTACAATTGTATCTGACCAGCCCCACAAGTGATTTCAATGGTGATTTTGTAAACGCTTGAAGATATATTTGTAAGATTAATAAACACTCATATGCTGCTTTCCAATTAAAAAAACATTTCATGAGTATTCTCGATTGATGTCCTTGAGAATACCTGAAAAAGGCAGACGTGAGATCTTTCTTAGTATTTCAATTCATTACTGGGCCCTTATCACTTAACCTAAAGGCAGGTGTGTACTAGGCCTGCAAGGAATGTTTGTTGAGTGAATAAAGATGAGAGAACTGAGGCAGGAGTTACCAGGAGGGAGCCTCTGTGCTTGACGCACTGTACACACAAAGAGCTCGAGTGACTCTCTGTCACAGCTAAGGGGTGGCAAAGGCTGGGGGCTCAGAAGCCCCTGCTGTTCCTGCAAAGCTATTGAAAAAACTGCAAGAAGGTCACTTACAGAGGTTCTGTACTTATTTTTTTTTTTAATCTCTGATTAATATGAGGGTACACATAATTAGGGTACATAATTTGCTTTAGTAAGGTTAAAGTCTGAGTGGTCTATATTATGTCTGCACCTAGGAAGGGTGCGATGTAGCCTCCAGTGCACCTGCTGGGTGAGAATTCACACAAGTCCTCGTCCTCCCTACTTGAACCTAATGGAGTTTTTCTCTCATGAGAGCGCATACGTGTTAATCTACCAGTTCCCATGTAACACTGAGCACCTGTGCTGCTTGTTTTTCTATTCTTGTGATACTTTGCATAGGAGAATGCACTCCAAATCCTTCCAGCTTGCTGCAAAACATGAAATCTCCATCTTTTTTTACGGCTGAATAGCATTCCATGGTATAGATACATATGCCACAGTTTATTAATCCTTTCCTGTGTTGAAGGGAACCTGGGTTTTTTCCACATCTTTGCAACTGAACTGTGCTGTTATCAACATTTGGGTGCAAATGTCCATGCGGTAAAATGACCTTTTTCTTCCTTTGGGTAGAGGATCAGTAATGGGATTGCAGGATCAAATGGAAGGTCTACTATTAGTTCTTTGAGACACCTCCATACTTCTTTCCATAGATGTTATACTAATTTGCAATCCCCCAACACAAGAGGAGTGGTCCGTTCTCTGTGCACCAACACCATCTTCTATTGGTTTGGAACTCTGTAAGGTGGGGCATTCTCACTGGGGTTAGGGGGCATGTCAGAGTAGTTTTGATTTGCATTTTTCTGATGATTAGCATTTTTTTTCCCATGGAGCAGTTTTATTTATTATTTATTTATTTCTATTTATTTTTATAAAATCATAGCTGTGTACATTAATGCAATCTTGAGGTAAAATGTGCTGGTTTTACATACAATTTGAAATGTTTTCATCAAACTGGTCAACATAGCCTTCACAGCATTTTCTTATTTACTGTGTTAAGACATTTATATTCTACACCTAGTAAATTTCACATGTACCCTTATAAGATGCACTGTAGGTGTGGTCCCACCAATTACCCTCCCTCCACCCATCCTCTCCCCTTCCCCTTTCTTCTTGGGCTATACTATTGGTTTCATAGTAAGACTGAGTACATTGGATACTTTTTCTTCCATTCTGGAGATACTCTGCTAAGAAGAATCTGTTCCAGCTCCATCCATGTAAACATATAAAAGGTAAAGTCTCCATCTTTAAACAAGTGGGAAAAAATGCTCACCATGGAATAGTGTGACGAGCATTTTACTTTCATGTGTT
>CAUYTI010073843.1:0-21274 GCA_963575145.1 Galago senegalensis | reverse complement strand
CTGCCGGTATCACTCTTCTCTCTCAGCTGGGCTCTCAGTTTTCGACTTTGTTGGGTGTTTCTCCAGACTTTATCCTTTCTTCTGAACAGGAGCTTCTGTCGGAGACTGGTGCCTGTCGGCCATCTTGACCGCTCCCCCCCATTTTGACTATTTTTAAAACTATTTTTAAATTTCTGTATTTTCAATGAATTTCATTGTGATTTAAGCTACCTTCAATCCCTTTTCTCACATGGAAAAGGAAATTATAAAAGTAGCTTTTAATTTTTTAAATATATCATGCAGGTTCCAAATTTACTGTGGCCCCTTTCAGAATTAAAATTGTGTGTGAGTAAACTCAGAATGGAATCTGGTCTTTCAACCCAGGTGCTTATTCACATGTGGACATCGCCTTTTATGACTGTTGAGAATGTATCGTGAGAGTGGAGTCTATTTTTGGTGACCGCGGATCTTTGCGTCTACTCTGAGTCAGAGCCTGATTATCTTTTAGAAGAGAGAACCCTAAAAGAGAGGAGAATTTGTGGGCTCCCCCTTCTTTTTTATTTATAGAACAAACACAAACTAGAAAACAAAAAGTACCAAGTAGCTCCTATGACAGTGCAAACCCAAATGCATAAAGAACTGCATCGTCAGCTCCAATGAGGGGACCAGCTCACTGAAGCACTGGTGAGCTGTGGCTGAGATTAAAGAGGGGCTTACAAAAGAGAATTGCCTGGGCCCAAGAGCTGGAGGTTGCTGTGAGCTGTGATGCCACGGCACTCTACCAAGGGTGACAAACTGAGACTCTGTCTCTAAATAAATAAATAAAAATAAATAAGGAGGCGCTTACAAAGAGAAATATCTTTATGTGAAAATATTTGTTTCCTAGATATTTAAAGTTAAAATGATAGAGGAGTGAATGAGCAAGTCATTATCCAACTTTTGGGATCAAACACATCACAGCACCTTCTTGTTCAATAAAGTGCCTCTCTTCGGACAAACAAACAAAAATAACAAACAAACAAAAAAAAAAAACCCGACATTCAAGGAATTCTTACTGTCACAAGAACCTAACTCCTCAGTGACATTGCTTGAGAAGTCGGCAGCTGTGAGTGGTTAACAAAACAGTGCGGAGGGAGTTAAGATGTTGGAAATATTAATAAAAGAAAAATAAAGGACCTTTGGTGTCCCATCACTAAGTTTAAACTGAAATTTAGAAAGACATAAATGTGTTGTACGAACTAAGTTTTGGATTTTTATTTTATTTTATTTTATTTTATCTTATTTTTACTGAAATCAAACTAATATTAGGCAAAGTATTTTTATCCATTGCAAATCCAGTTGATTTTTTTGTTAAAATTTTATTTAATTGATGGGCTAATTCCTTATTTTAAAAGAAAGCTTCTCTGTACATGTTAAAATTCCCTTATTTAATGAAAATAAATTTTCAAGGAAAATTAAGTTTTCCCATCAGCCAGGGCTGTTAAATTATGAAGGTTTTTTTTTTTTTTTTATTGAGACAGAATCTCACTATGCCACCCTCAGTAGAGTGCTGTGATGTCACAGCTCACAGCAACCTCCAGCTCTTGGGCTTAAGCAATTCTCTTGCCTCAGCCTCCTAAGTAGATGGGCTGACAGGCTCCCACCACAACACCCAGGTATTTTTTGGTTGCAGTTGTCATTAATGTTTAGCAGGCTAAAGCTGGGTTCCAACCTACCTGCCTCAGTGTATGTGGCCAGCACCCTAACCAGTGAGCTATGGGCACCAAGCCTCAAGGTATTTTTTAAATTATTCAATATTCAATTAATAAATAGTGCACTATATAGTAAGGGGTGATGTCCTCAAACTTAAGACTCGAGTTACCTGCCAGTCAGGAGGAATTAGAAAGAAAACTGTTTAGTAGTTTCAATTCATATTAGGTGACTAATCTCATAACTCTTAAAAATCCTCTGTTAAAGCAGCAAGTAGTAGCTGTGCTCGTAGAAGAAATACACTGAAGATAGTTCAAATTGCATGATATCCACGTATACGAGATACCTGGAGGGCTTTCTCTAATCCAAATATTGAATATTAGAGTAACACTAACTGTGGTTCTGAAGTTGTGTAGTAATGATGTTGATATCACCTTCAAAATAGATTTTAAGTTCCTTTTTCCATTTTAAGTAAGTTAACTTACTGATATGATTCTCCCCTAAGTTGGTAGAATAAGGAAATGTAGCTTTCCTTTCTCCCATTTAGTAACCAACAGTAACTTTTGGTAGAAAGAAATGTGTCATGTCTCCTTAAACCTTGAACACATCATTCTAAAAAATTCTCCAACACTTTAATGTTTGAAGGAAACTAAAATTTTATTCATGGAATAGAGCTTTTATGTCATGCAGAGAAATAAAATGTTTTGATAGCACCTGTTCTCCCTATTTTATAACTGAAATAAACTCTACTTTGCTGTAAAGCCACCGAAAATGTTAACTGGATAATAACTTTACTTCTAAATATCACAACCATGAAAAAAGTAGTAATTTTGCATTTACAACTTATAGTATAAAAATGAAATAATTAAAATATCAGATATGTAAGAATGTCTTGTTTGAAGATAAAAAAAATTTGGCATTACTTTGCAAGGAACTTGTAAGTAGTAATGTGTGAAAATATGGTCCTACATAACAGTGGGAGAATTTGATGCTATGGTTATACAGATTAGACAACTAGAATCTGAATTTTACAAAGATATAGTGAAGTATTCCAAACCTGATTTTATTTTAGTTTCGGTTTATACAGAAGAACACATATCACAAAATAAGCGTGAAGTTGCAGGCAGACAGTTTGAGATCTAATCCTTTATCCACCACTAAGCTTCTGCCTCTACCTACAGTCTTATTATAGGGCTGCTTTAGGTACTAGAAAAGGTAACGGTGTCTCCAACAGTGTCTGCTACACAACGGCCAGTTTTCCTAACCATTCTGTACCAACAATTTACTACCGAAGGAGCGCTGGGACTTCTAGTCTGTAGTCTGCTCCCCAATAAAACCAATGCACAGAACTGCCCTTCGGTTTTGAACCTACGGAAGCTCTTAAATGTTCATTAGATTATTTTACTCCACTCATTTTTCAATTGGAAATTTTACGTGAATAAGATAAATATGCCATATTATATGTAAATGCGCTAAATTCACAACAAAACATGTTTTAGTAGTAATGTGAGAGCAGCACTCTTGTGGACACATTGTGGGGAGTGAAGATCGGAGCCTAAATTAAGGACTCAGTTCTAGACATTGATAGGAGGGGGCAGGGAAATGAGGAAGGAGAAGCCATGATACCAGAAAGATAAGGCAGCAATCGAGGGTGGGCTATTAAGACAGCTATTTAGTGGAATGTAGAGAATAATCCAGCAGTAACACTGAAAATGTCAAAAACACAAGCGTCCCAACAGGAAGCCAAAGTCTGAAACTTTGATACAGGACAGGTGGCGCCCCAGCCAGCTCAGCTGAGGGGGGCTGGAGGACCCGCCTCCTCTGCCTTAACTGTGTTGGTGCAGGGGCAGCCGGCGGAGGAACCAGCGGGCGGGAGCCTAGGCAAGGGGGGGCCTTCCTCCCCACCCAGAGGCTCCAGTAGCCAAACGGACCAGACAACTGCGGGAGAGACACTGGCACCTTGGTGTCTCCTTCCCTTTACAATTACGACTAAATATGAACCCCCATTTCCTATGTCTAGGTCACTTTCATGTAAGTTTCCTAGGCCTCAGTTCCCCGAATGGACTACGTCCATTCATTAGGACATTCATTCACCTTGCCCGAGCAGGAGGAACTATTTCCATTCATTAGCACATTCATTCAGTGTACCCCGGTGGAAGGGACTGTGTCCATTCATTAGTACATTCATTCACCTTGCCCCAGTAGGAGGAACTATTTCCATTCATTAGTACATTCATTCACATTGCCCCAGCAGGAGGAACTATTTCCATTCATTAGCACACTCATTCAGTTTGCCCCAGTGGAAGGAGCTGTGTCCATTTGAGTACATTCATTCACCTTGCCCCAGCAGAAGAGACTGTGTCCATTTATTTCCTGGCCTCATATAGAAGGATCCCATGCACCTATATATACCCCTAAACGGAGAGAGCCAGAGAAGAATAAAATGGAGAGAGCTTTTCTCTCTCGACTTGGGTTTTCTCTCCCTACCAGAAATTTTAGTGTTTTTGTATTCTTTTCTGTAAATAAATTTTAGTGTTTTTGTATTCTTTTCTGTAAATAAATTCTGTCTTGCCACTGATCTGTGGTCCATGGATTTATTCTTCAAATCACTGAGACCAAGAACCTGAAAGTCTGGCATCAAAACCAAACTATGAAGTTCATGTACTTGTATTGTTTCACTGAGTGGTCAGTGGTTGAAGCTTTCTCATTAGAGAACGTCAGCCTGCAAACACACCCACCGTCCTGATGGAGATCAGGCTACCACACATGGAAGTGTTGGGGGGCTATTGGTGCAACCTTGACTACATCTACGATCAAGGTAATTTTTTAAAAGACACTCAAGCATTTTAAAATATATATAATTACCATTCAGAATGATGTTAATTAAATGTATTACAAAGTTTTAAAACTAAATTGAATGAAAGATTTCATTGCTAAAAAAACTATGGTGGCATACACATTAAATTTAAACAACAGAATAAAATTGATTTTTTATTATGTAACATATGCATGCTTATTTCATAAGAATTAGAAATTACAAATAAGCAAGGTAAATTAAAATGTATGAATGTAATAATATGAAAAGATATAACTTAATTTTTGAAAATTATTATTCCATATTAATCTTATACCTTTATAAAATGTAGTTTACCACAGTAAAGTAATATTGGTCCAAAATTTTCAACTTTCATTATTTATTTAAACAATTTAAAACTAGCATCCAGTACTAGGAATGAATCATTCACAGGATCCTGGGCTAAGTGCTGTGAACTGAGAATAAATACCAGATATGTGAAGTATAAAGGAACTAAAATGTTTGCAAAAAATAAGCCATAAGAGAAATGGGAATAATTTAAGTGCTGTAGTTGAGGGTTCTGAAAGTTATGTGTTAAGTCAGAGATGTAATTTGAGTTGAAATTTGACATTAGAGAATAAGAGAAAAAAATTCCATATTCATTGAGGGTATTAGTTATAGACTAATTAGCATAAACGTGCATGAATTTTAGAGTAATAAATAAATTGCAAGCACACGTGTGCGCGGGCATATGTAGGAATAGCTCAAGTATTCCCACTTTCTCAATAGTTTGGGTTCTCTGAGATTAGACAGATATAGGCCCATCCTAAATTAATGCATACTCACACATTGAAGGGAAACTGGGAATCTTCTTTTCACAGTCTGCAAAGGAGAGTGCTGATGATTTATCCTTTTTATTTTTAGAGCCAGGCTGACAGTACTATACAACTCTATAACATTGTTTCAGTAAATGTCTTATATATGTTTAAAATTTGATCAAATTTTATACAATTTAACCCTGACAGAAATTTAAAAGTTTAGATTGGAATACCATGTGTCTATGAGTGCTTAACATGACCTTGATTCTATGTTAAGAGCTTTATGTAAATTATGTAGGTTTTTTTCTATGTAGCTTAACTCTTAGATCACTTAGATTTCAGCTATAATTTATTCTACCGAATTTATACAATTAATTACTTGTTTATTCAGCAAAGTAGTTAGACATTTAGTGTAAGCATTGCAATAATAACCTGGTATCAAATTAGTTTTAGTGATTTAGCAGGAAAATATTTATCATTTCTTTCAGTTTTGGTTGTAGTGGCTCATTCTATCTAAAATCTGTGTTTTGTGGTGGCTCAGTCAAGACTGCATAGTCTAAGACGCCCTCACTTATATTTCTGGCATGTTGGGCTATTTGATCTCAGGGATCTTAGGACAGGAGAGTTGGTCTTTCTCCTGTGTAATTCTCTCAACTACCAATAGGTTAGCCCATGCTTTTCCACTTGGTGGCATCAAGGTTCCAAAAAGCAGCAAGTCAGAATTTCTCTATTCTGGAAGACTTTTCTAGCCTCAGCTTATGACATAATTGCTAATGGTCTGTTGGGAAAATAAATCATAAAGCCATAAAGCCAGCCCAGCATCAATTTGAGAGGCTGCAACTAAGAGTATAAATAGAGAGAAGGGAATAAAATACTAGGGACTTCCCTGCCATATAATTCAATAAGACACCTATTCTCTCAGAGTTTACCGAAGGAAAATGAGGCAAAAATATTTTTAACATCACCTGCTATTTCTTTTCTCAGGATCTCATAGTTCTCTCTGTAGAGATCCTTGGTGTCTTTTGTAAGTAAATTCCCAGATGCAGGTCCAGTTTTAGCCATCTAGATGTAGATGAATATATTTCACTGGATAAAATATTTAGACTTAAGACACAAAACAATAAAAACTCTAGAGGAAAGTGTGGGGAAAACTCTTCACAGTATGATTCTGGGTAAAGATTTCATGAAGAGGAACTCTTCAGTAATTGAAGCAACAAGAAAATAAGCAAATGGGTTATGAGCAAGCCGTATATAGATGGCTGAAACTGGACCCGCACCTCTCACCATGAACAAAAATTGAGTCTCGTCAGGAAAAGATTTAAATTTAAGACATGAAACAATAAAAATTCTAGAAGAAAGTTTGGGAAAAATTCATCATGCAATCAGCCTAGGGAATTTATGAAGACACCCTTGGCAACCTTAGCAACACCAAAACTAAATAGATGGGACCATGATCGTGCTGAAAAGCTTCGCACAGCTAAGGGTACCATGAATAAAGCAAGCAGACAGTGTTCAGAACTGGAGAAGAATTTTACATGTTATGAATCTGAAAAATGGCTGATAACTAGAATCTACAGGGAACTAAAACCAATCAACATGCGTAAACAATCCCATTTATAAGTAGGTAAGAGACTTGAACAGAAACCTCTGAAGAGGACAAACGAATGGCCACCCAATGCATGAAAAAACGCTCTTTATCCTGCGGTGGCACCTGTGGCTCAAAGGAGTAGGGCGCTGGCCCAATATGTTGGAGGTGGTGGGCTCAAACCCCAGCCCCGGCAAAAAACTGCAAAAAAAAAAAAATGCTCTTATTCCCTAATTATCAGAGAAATTCAAATCAAAATTACATTGAGATATCACTTAACTCCAATGAGAATAACCCACATCACAAAGTCCCCAAACTGCAGATGCTGGCGCGGATGTGGAGAGAAGGGAACACTTCCACACTGCTGGTGGGATTGCAAACTAATACATCCTCTAGGCAAAGAATTATGGAGAATGAAAGGGTTAAAAGTAAATCTTTCATTTGATCCTGTAATTCCATTACTAGGTATCTACCCAGAAGAAAAAAATATCATTTTACCGTAAGGACATTTGCAGTAGAATGTTTATTTCAGCTCAATTTACAATCAGCGAGATGTTCAATCAATCCAAACCTCATCAACCCATAAACGGATTAACAGATGGTGGTTTAGTTACACCGTGGAATACTATTCAGCCATAAAAAGATGGAGACTTTACATGTTTTGTATTTACCTGGATGGACTTCAAACACGTTATTTTTAGTGAAGTGTCACAAGAATGGAAAAGAAAGTATCCAACGTACTCAATACTAAAATGAAACCAATAGATAAACAACTACACACCCACAGAAGAGAAAATACAATTATATTCAAGTGCAAGTAAAAGAAGAGGAGGGAAGGGGATTGCTAAACTCTCACCTAAATGGGACAATGTAAGGGAATGCCGCACACCTCTGAGTAAAGGGATCAAAGACATCTTGAACTTGACCTTAGAAATACAATGTAACCTAATCATTTGTTGTCTTGTGAGAGCCAAACTAGTTCCATTTTGTTGTTTACAGCACAAGCTACAGTACAAGCCCCATTCCTAGCTGTTTACTGCATAGCCTTCCCGCCAGTGAAACCTGCAGGACCTCTCCCTGCTGCCTTCCCCCACCCCAGGTTGCACAGCCACTGCGCTGTAAACTGAGTCACCTTAGGTAAATAACTGCTATAATAAACAGTAAGTTTCTATTACTTTGAGATACAGGTAAACAGGTTGCACCAACTCTAGCCCCCGGTTAAGGGACCCTCCACCCCTCAGCTGTACCAATCCAAATTCGCCTTTACTAGTGAAATCATCAGCCACCAATGCAAATCCTCCTTTACTTCCTCCTTTACTAATGAAATCACCAACCATCAATGAAAAGTGTACTCATATCCGACCCTACCCCTCTTGCTTTCTGTACCCCATAAAAACTTCCTCCACCCCGAGTTGGGGGCTTGTCCCAGGCTTGCATGCTGGGCGGGTCCAGACCGGTCTGAATAAACTCATCTCGTGCTTTTTACATTGGAGTGTGTCTCGGACCGTCTGTGGGGGTCTTTTGGGAGAATTTCGGGCATAACAGTCTCATGTTAATCTGAAATAACAAATAAGTATAAAAAATATTTTTAAAAGTTATGTGATGGTAAAGTTATAGTAAGTGACTAGGATGGCCTTGACATTGCCTTTAGATGGACTAAAGTTCAGAATTATTAGTGACTATTGGCTCCTGATCTCTTATTTCTTAGAACATTTACTTTAGAAAACTGGCAATTATAATTTCATTCTCTGCCCATGTGAATTGTAAATTTTCTTAACTTTCTTTCCAGTTTTACAACCTATAAATATCTTTCTCAAGAATTTTCTTTCTCTATTTCCTTCTTTCACCAAGAAATCTCCAAGAATGTCAACCCCTCCCAATCAATGTTTTCAAACCACCTGATCGATCTTAGGTCATTCTCAGTAATTTTCCACTCAGAGAAATTTTTAAGTACTTGATATGTGTATTCTACCAGTGCTTGTCCCAGAGATTTTCTACTTTCTTTATTTTTATTTTTTATTCATTTTTAATTAAAATCAAAACTATATACATCTATGGGGTATAATGTGATGATTTGATATATAATCGGGAATGCTTAAATTAAATTAAATTGATTAACCTCACCATCACCTCCCTTACTTGTTTTTTTGTAGTAAGATATTTAAAATTTACTCTTAGCTATTTTGAAGTATACCCTTGCATTGTGCATATTAGGTGAGCTCCCACCAAACCCCCTCCTCCTTTCCCTCCCCTCCCTCATCACCTTTCCTCCTTACTAGACTATAGTTGTGTTTAGTCACTCATATGAGTGTGTGTTTATATATAGGTTTCATAATAGCATTGAGTACATTGGATACCTTTTTATTTTCCATTCTTGAGATACTTTACTAAGAAGAATGCGTTACAACTCCATCCAGGTAAGCATAAAAGATGTAAAGTCTCCACATTTTTTTATGACTGAAGAGTACTCCATGGTACACATATGCCACAATTTGTTAATCCATTCGTGGGTTGGTGGGCTTTGACTTGGCAATTATGAATTGGGGCTGCAAAGAACATTCTGGTGCCAAAGTCTTTGTGGTAAATGATTTTTTTTCTTCTGAGTAGATACCTAGTAATGGAATTGCAGGATCAAATGGAAGATTTATTTTTAACTCTTTCAGGATTCTCTGTACTTCTGTCCCTAGAGGTTGTATTAGTTTGCAATCCCACCAGCAGTGTAGAAGTGTTCCCTCTTCTCCACACCCACACCAGCATCGGCAGTGTGGGAACTTTGTGACGTGGGCTATTCTCACTGGGGTTAGGTGATAGCTCAGTGTGATTTTGATTCGCATTTCTCTGATGATTTATGACAATGAGCATTTTTTTCATATGTTTGTTGGCCATTTGTCTGTCATCTTCAGAGAAGTTTTTGTTCTAGTCTCTTGCCCACAAAGAGATGAGGTGTTTGTTCTTTTCTTATTGATTAATTTGAGTTCCCTATAGATTCTAGTTATAAGATCCTTGTTGGAATCATAACATGCAAAATTCTCCCATTCTGAAAGCTGCCTGCTTGCTTTGGATGTAGTATCCTTAGATGTACAGAAGATTTTTAGCTTGATCTAATCTCATTTATATATTTTTGCAATTGCCAGAAGGTCTTTTTCATAAAATATTTTCCCAGGCCAGTATCTTCAAGCATTTTCATTGCACTCTCTTCTCATACTTTTATAGTTTAATGCCTTAAATTGAAATCTTTTATCCAGTGGGAAGCAATTTTTGTCAGTGGTGAGAGGTGTGGGTCCAGTTTCAGTCTTCTACAGGTGGCTAACCAGTTCTCCCAGCACCATTTGTTATATAGGGATTCTTTTCCACAATGCACACTTTTGTTAGGCTTATCAAAGATCAAATGAGGGTAGGTGGTTGGGTTCATCTCTAGATTTTCTATTCTATTCCACAGATCTGTGTCTCTATTTTTATGCCCTCTTTTCTATAAAACCTGTCAGGATTTCTGAACCAGCATGGCCTTTGGAAGGCTCCTTCTATTTGAATGTTTCATTATATATGAATTAGAGTTACTAGTGATTTCTAACTTCTTTTTAATATACAGTTAGGAAAAATAATTCAGACATGTTTTGTTGTTGTTGTTGTTTTTGAGACAGATTTCTACCCTATGCCCTGAGCAGAGTACAATGGCATCGTAGCTCACTGCAACCTCAGACTCAGGCTGTGGGCATCCTGCTGACTTGGCCTCCAAAGCCGCTGGGATTACAGATGCTAACTGCAGTGCTCAGCTGGGTTTTTCCATTTTATTCATGAGTTGGGGGTCTCACTCTCACTCAGACAAGCCTTGAACTCCAGAGCTCAAGCCTGGAGTATCAGCCTCACACAGTGGTGGGATTACAGGTGTGAGCCACCAGGCCTGGCCTTGATGCACTGAAATTCAAAAACAGTTGTTACTTTTTGAAAACTTGAGTGATGGAAAAGTTCTCCATATATTTTACAGTATTGACCTAACACTGAAACTAAGGGCAAAGGTTAACCTAAAAATTTTATAAATCAATTATATACAGTTATGAACATACAGTCTGTTCATTATAAACTAAAATTCTAGAAAAAAATGGTATCATACTAGATCATAGAAAAGAAAGTTTTGATTCTAGAATACAGGAATATAACTAAACTAAGAAATGGCATGAATATGTCAAGCAGAAATGAATATAAACATTTCAGTACATATTTAAAGAGTGATAGATAAAATACAAAACATATCTATTCTTAAATTAATTAACTTGTTAAAGCCTCTTAACAACTTCAGTATATTTTCGCAACATAAACATTAATATCTACCAGGAAATAACACTCAAATTCATATTAAATAATAAAATTTTAGTTTCAAGAAATGCTGTTCCAAAATTAGCTGTGCCAAGATTGTCAAAACATTATTCTGACTTCATCTTAATATAAAAATTCATCGTAGCATAATTCAAGTGCCAGAGTACAATTTTCTAATTTTACAGCGAACACTGGGGAAAATTAATGAATGTACTCTGCTGAAGATCTGCCACGCCTTGCATTAAGGTGATTTTGAAATGGAAAATAATTCACAATGTTTGAGCAAAGGCATTGAGGTGGAGTCAAGGAGTATTTTCTTTAAACTCCACATCACTTTTTCTCTTTCATCAAAATGATAAAACTAGACACTGCATGATCAAAAAATAAATACCCTGCAGATGATAAAAATTCTCAATATAGAATAGTCATAAAGAAGAAGAATGTAAACACTTCACTATCTTCAATTTCATTCCTGAACGTGGGCAATTTCTGAATCTCTTTTTTTTTTTATTCTGCAAATGAAATGAAAAGTGAGGCTCTTATTAAAACCAAAAAAACTTATAAATCAGAAAAGACTAATTCCTCTTTCCCCCCAAATGTACTAATTTATTTATTGAAATTCATTTTACTACATATGCCCATAAATAACTCAGAAAAATACATCATATTGCACTATAAAGGGACAATGGTGGGCAATACCTATTAAAAATCCTATACAATCAGAAGATCAATACACTCCAGCTGATAAAAATACTCTATATAAAAATAGTAAAAAATTCAACTTACAATGTTTATTTGAAAAAGAAGAAAAGAGAGATTCACCAACATATTACCTACACGTTCATACGAACGACAAAACATTGCTATAATCCAGAAAGAAAGAGGGAAGAGGAGCGTGGGGAGAGGCGAGAGCAGGAAGGATATTTGGTGGGACCTCAGCTAAGGTGTAGACTACAATGGTACATTTTAAAACTATTAAGAATAGAGTATAAATGTCTTACCACAACAAATAAGCAAGCGAGATGACGGTTACATGAATCAGTCCGATCTAAGCATTCCACATTTTTATCAATGCAGCACAGTATACCCCATAAATGCATTAATGTACACAGTCACGATTTAATAAAGAGGAAGAAAATTGCAAAAAGAGAGATATTCAAAATGTAGACTAGAAATGAGTGAAACACAGATGTGAAAACAAAAGTTGCTTCAATTCAGGAAAGAAATTGAAGAAGGTGAGGGGAAGAATCTCATCCTAAAAATTATATAAATTCAAGATATATAAGGCTGCCACTAAAAACATAATAATAAGACATTGAGGAAAACAAAAGTTTTTTCTAAATGGTGAAATTAAAAAATATATATAGGGTTAGAGAAGTGTTCTATTTATATAATGGACAAAGAAATGTCTATATACATATACTTAAATATCAAGAAAGAAAAAACTAACCAATGGGGAGCAAATTGTATTTAAAGTACATTACATGAAAAAATTTCCAGAAAAAAAATGGCACTTGAATCTACCAATAAATCAGGCTTATCATGTAACTGAAAATCCTTATCTTAATTATAAAGCATAAGACATACACTAATAACATTATCTGAATCCAGGCAAAAAGATCAAGAAAATTGAAATGGAAAAATAAGGTTGATTCAGTATACTCAACAATAACATATAAATAAGTCAGCAGTAAAATGATATTTGCTCAAGGAAATAAACTATCTCTGCCAAGATCTTTATGTAGAACCAAGCTATCTTTCAAGTATCAAAGCTCTTGTACTAAGACTGTAAATGCACAATAATTCAGAGATAATCACACACAAAGGACCATCCAGAGAAACCTACCAGAAAAGGAGCTTTCCCAAATCAGATGATACTGACGATATCTTTGCCAAAGTTCTAATAACAACCATTGTATATGCAGATGGAGTGAAAATATGTATACACATGTCAAGAAAGAAGAAAAGTGTATGTATGTATGTATTTAGAGACACAGTCTTACTCCATAGCCCTGGGAGAGTGCTGTGGCGTCATAGTTCACAGGAACCTCAAACTCTTGGGTTTAAGAGATCCTCTTGTCTCAGCTCCCCAAGTAACTGGGACTATAGGCCCCCCACAACAACACCCTACTAATTTTTCTATTTTTAGTAGAGTTGGGTCTTGCTTTGCTCAGGCTGGCCTTGAACTCCAGAGCTCAGGTGATCCACCTGCCTAGGCATCCCAGAATGCTAGAATTATAAATTTGAGCCAACATGCCTGGCCAGAAATAAACTATATTTAAATCGTAATACTCAAGTTACCTTTGCCTTCTGCAATTACAAAACCTACAAGGTATCATATACAAGATAACAAATGTTGTTGGTATATATCATTAAAATTTCAATGCACTTTTTTTCTTTCCTAAAACATGTATACATTTTTGGGCATCCTCTGTATGTAACCATATAACTAAGGCAAAGAAAGAATACAAAATAGGGGCAGTGCCTGTGGCTCAGTGGGTAGGAAGCCAGCCCTGTATACTGAGGGTGGCGAGTTCAAACCTGGCCCCGGCCAGCTAAAACAGCAATGACAACTCCAACAACAATAAAAAAAAATACAAAATGAGTGAAAGTATATTGTATCTACATTATATGTTCTGACCAAATAGAATAGTGCAACTAAATAAGTTGGAGATAAGAAAGGGCAAAAATAGAAACTAAATTCTCTTTTTTTTTTTGAGACAGAGTCTTATCATGTCACCCACAGTGGCATCATAGCTCACAGAAACCTCAAACTCTTGGGCTTAAGAGATTATCTTGCCTTAGCCTCCCAAGTAGGTGGGACTACAGGGGCCTGCCACAATGCCTGGCTATTATTTATTTATTTATTTATTAAATCATAGCTGTGTACATTAATGCAATTATGGGGTAAAATGTGCTGGTTTTATATACAATTTGAAATACTTCCATCAAACTGATTAACATAGCCTTCACTGCATTTTCTTAGTTATTGTGTTAAGACATTTATATTCTACACTTAGTAGATTTAACTTGTACCCTTGTAAAATGCACCGTAGGTGTGGTCCCACCAATTACTCTCCCTGCACCCATATTCCCCCTTCTTCTTTCTTCCCCTCCCTCTCCTGTTTCCCCTTTTTATTGGGTCATAGTTGGGTTATAGCTTTCATATGAAAGTGTGAGTGTTTATAAATTGATTTCATAGTAGGGCTGAGTACATGGATACTTTTTCTTCCATTCTTGAGATACTTTTCTAAGAAGAATTTTGTTATTGTTGGTTAGCAGGCCCAGGCCAGGTTTGAACCCACCAGCCCCAGTGCATATGGCCAGTGCCCTAACCACTGAGCAACAGCTGCCTAGCCTAGAAACTAATTTTTAAGGAAATAAACTGGAGAAAGAATAAATTGTTAGCATTCCATGCCTACAAAAAGAAACTAAACAAAAAATAGATGAATGAAAAAATTATAAAAGATATAAAGGAAATCACTAGGAAATGCAATAAAAGTTAACAAGCCACACAGACTAAGTTGTAATTATAACCATCTCAGTAAATCACAAAACTGGCACTAAAGGTAATAGTCACTGCGGGGTGTGGTGGCTCAGGCCTATAGTCCTAGCACTCTGGGAGGCACAGGCAGGTGGATTGCTTGAGCTCAGGAGTTCAAAACAAGCCTGAGCTGTGAGACTCTGTCTCTGTTGAAAATGAAAAAACTAGTCAATCATTGTGGCTGGGACCTGTAGTCCCACCTACTCAGGAGGCTGAGGCAAGAGGATCACTTGAGTTCAAGAGTTTGAGGTTCCTGTGAGCTGTGATGATTCCCCAGCATTCTAGCCAAGGCAACAAAATAAGAGTCTAAAATAAATGAAAAAATTCACTAGTTAATAAAAAATTTTAAAAAGTAGAAATTACATCAATACATGTAAATAGACATAATAATCTCATATGGTAATGCATTCTAAATAAAACAAAGAAAAAATTCAGCTCAAGGCTATCTGTAAGATACACTTGTACACTCACAAGTCATTGGTAAAGGAATAAAAAGAACAGGATGGGCAAAAGCATGCCAGTAAATACAAGTCAGGAAAGCAAGATTCTCAAGAACTACAAAGGGCCTGTGATTTTACTCCACTTGTAAATGAACAGTTATCTTGCCACATTTGCAATCTTGCTGCAAGGGGATGCAGCTGGATCAGATGCAAAAGGACATTCCCCGGTGAGCTGGAAGGCAGGACGAGCTTCCTGTTTCCCTAGCCTCTCACGCCCCCTGGAGGTTAGTAGAACAACTGGGTGGGTGCTGCACGTACACTAGGCGAGCATTTAAACTTAGGAACCCTGAGTATTTGTTGTTGTTGTTTTATGAAACCTTTGTAAGGAGCTGCAAGCAAATCTGTGTGACCTTTGCCTTGGAAGGAGACATGTGTCCCTTATACTAGACAGTAAACAAACTACCCTTTTCATCCCAAACCAGACACATTCTCTATTATTCATAGCTGCTTACTAAACAAACTATTTTAATTGCCTCATATACACTCCGTTGGTGAGGGAGGGATTCTGGCTCCAGGGTAGAGGGACGGCCAAACAGACCACACCCAGCATAGGATAGATTCGGCCAACAGCCACTTACTAATCACAGTTACTCACAGCCTAGGAGATAACACAGCATGACAGGAAGGGGACAGCAGGGGTTTGGGTTGGGAAAGTGTGAACAAACAGACGGGGTGGAGGGCAGGCTTTATAGTATGAAGAGAGTGCAGTGACCCCTGCTCCCTGGGGGAGATGCAATTGGCTTGTTGGGCTGCACCAGGGATGGCAGCCCTAATGTCAGAGGAGCTAAAATTCGGATGTGAAAGCCCTAAGTGTAAAAAGAGAACATTTGGTATTTCTAAAAGTCACAATTCATGAGAGGAATATAGAATTTATAGTAGCATCACACTTAATTACATAGCAACCATCTTCACCTAGTTATAAGGAGAAATAGAAGGAATGCAGAAATTAAGAAAAAACCCAAGAGATTAAACATACCCCTTACCAGCTTAGAAAGATCAATGACACTAACAAGCAGAAAGGATATTGAAGATCAAAAATAATAAGCTAAAGAAGCTACCCTTGTGGTCGTATATATCAAATTTTAACACTGCAGTCATGGGCAATGGATCTGCTCAAGTGCATAAGAACATTTAAGATTTGTCCGCCAACACACAAATACAGGCTTCATAAAATCAAAATATCACAAACTTGTCTAGGAATAAATCAGTGACACTTGAATGGCTAACAAAACAGAAAAAACAGAAAGTTTTTCAACATAGACTTGAAAAGCCTTTTATTAAAAAACGGTGTTGGGGCTCCGCGCCTGTGGATCAACTGGCTAAGGCACCAGCCACATACACCTAAGGTGGTGGGTTCAAATCCAGCCCAGCCCACCAAACAACAATGACTGACGGCTGCAACCAAAAAATAGCTGGGCATTGTGGCAGAAGCCTGTGGTCCCAGCTACTGGGGTGGTGGAGACTCGCTTAAACCCAGGAGTTGGAGGTTGCTGAGAGCTGTGATGCCCCAGCACTCTACCCAGGGGGATAGCTTGAGGCTCCGTCTCAAAAAAAAAAAAAAAAAAATTCCTTAGGAAGTATTTTGTTATATAGTACTCTCTCAAAATTCTTATATCCTGATGTGTAAGTTTAATAAAGTTTATGGAGTTCAAATTGGAGAAATGTATGTATTCTCTCCATGAACCTACTGAAAATATGAGCAATAAATTAGGTTTCTCTTTCAAGAATGAGGTTGTTAGATGTGTCATTACTAGTATCTCTGTATTTCCTCATCAATTTGTTATTTAACTTTATTTTTTGCTCTTCTGGCTTTCTATAAAAGAGGAAAGAAAAAATTCAATTACAGAATATTTTGAGATGCTGTATTCACAGGAAATTTATGCAATACATTTTTCATTATTATAAAACTACATGCATTTTACAGGGAAATATCTCAAACACAATAATACAGCATGAAGGAAAATAAAAAGAGAGAATAGGTTATGTTGTTCAGATGACAAGAAATAACTGATATATTAATAATATCAGACATAGTAGAGAAGAGGAAAAACAAATTATTAGAACTAAAAAGTTTCCTTTGTAATCTAAACAGGAATACATATGATTTTTAATTTAACAATGTACAAGATGAAATAACGAAGCCAAAATCAGCTTTCACCATAACTCTCTCTGGCCTTTTGTTTTCTTTTTTCTGATAAACCAAAATATTTTTAACCTTGGTTTTTATTTCATCCTTGGTATAAAAATTCCCTTTTGTTTTCTTTACTAAATTTGGCTTAAGAGCCAAAGTTATATTTTTTGTGTGTTTGTGCCACATCTACACATTGTAGCGCTATTTACTGTTTTTCTTTAGTGAAAATAAATCTTTTCTAATTAGGACAAAGTGATTCTTTTTTTCCACATAGATTTCTAATCTTTCTTGCACTGGTTTTTGAAAACCATATTCTTTCTCCATGGAAGTAACATTTTCCTAATATAAGATTTCCTGTTGAATTCTAGTTTCCGCGATGGCATACCTAACCGAAAAGAAAACACAATTATTTGGTGATATAAAGAATGATGTATGGCTGTATGTCACAACTTGGGTGAACCTAGAAAACATTATACTAAGTGAGAGAGAGAGTAGTCACAGAAGGCCACATTTTATATCATTCCATTTATAAGGACCGTGTATGATAAGCAGTTTCATATAAAAAAGAAAGTAGATTAGTGATTGCCATGGAACGAGAGGAGGGAGGAAAAAAAGTGATTGCAAATCGGGTCCCGGTTTCATGTAGAGGGATGAAGGTGTTTTGAAATTAGATGGTGGTAATAGTTACACAACTATGTAAAGATATGGGCAACTAATCCTGAGATACATCAAAAGGGTGAATTTCATGTTGTCTGAATCATATGACTTATATTGCGATCATTGTGTATAATTAGTAAGTGAAAAATCAAAGAAGAGAAGTCTGTGTCACTTTCTGGAATCTGAAATATTTCCTCACAATGCGTACTTGACTGGGTCTCTTTGTGGAAGGCTACTGCAATACCACCTCCATATAAATAATATATATTTCTCTAATTATTAAGAAAACTATTTAGCAAACCAAGTGTACCCTGGGGAAAGGGGAATTGCTAGACATTTTGACAACAGTCACAGCTGACTCAGTATCTCCCTAAGGTCCCCGCCTTAGAGGCAAGCTTGGGGAGGTTGTCTTGGCCCAAATCTATTGCATAGGCAGGGTTGTTATCCTACTGGTAATTATTTCCTTGACTCTCTGTTAGAATGATATATTTAGCAGCTAGCAGAGCTCACCGAATGGCTATTTGACCTAGAGATAATTTGCCTTAAGTAAAAGAGATCAAGAAGAAGCCCCTGTTCATCCCCACCCAAGATTATAAAGCAGGAACAATACTACATCCCTGCAGAAATTATATAGACTAACACTTTCTTTAAAGACACAGGAGAGATAGTCCTATCATTTCTGTAACTGGCTGGAGTGCATAGTCCTTGCACGGATCCAGTGAATCATGGCGGATGAGGTCTACCTCCTTACACATGCACCTGTGTTTAGTGAAAGACATCAACAAATCCTCTTGCACTTAATGTGCACCTACTGCACCGAAAATGTGCTCATTTTACTACTCATCATTAAATAGCACACATTCACCATCTTTGCTTCATGACTGTGGTGTGTTTGCTGTTCTTGGAAATAATGCAGTTTCAGGGTCTTGATTATGTTATTATTCCATACTCTTTCTCACTGGTGTTACATCACTGATGCCATGCTATACAATCTGAAGAATAAGAATTATATGAGTATACTGAATGCCTTGGGAATTTTGTGCCTGCTACAGCATGGATGATAAACCTACTGTCCCTGATCACTAAGGATAACCTCATAACCAGCAACCTTGCCCACCGAATATCTTTAGTTTTTCCCATGAGGAGACCAGTAGTCCAATGAACAATGGAGAGATTAATTGATATTGATTATTTTGAAGAGACAGGGTTTCTGCAACACAACAGAATGTATCAAGGAGT
Organism: Galago senegalensis; assembly: GCA_963575145.1. Classification (NCBI taxonomy): domain Eukaryota; kingdom Metazoa; phylum Chordata; class Mammalia; order Primates; family Galagidae; genus Galago; species Galago senegalensis. The sequence continues at coordinate 2,024 of CAUYTI010073843.1, read as the reverse complement.
AGAAAACATATGTCTTAAACTTGGAGGAATCATGACGGCATATTTTGCTTCGTGGCCTATGACAACCCTGAGTGGATATTTATGCTGTATTCAAGTAAGAACACCCAGCAGCAAGGACAATGAAACCAAAGGCTCAGACCTTTCCTGTCTGACACTCCCAGTCACTCCCACAGTGTTAGCATTTGAGATACAGGAAGCTTTCCCTGAGGGTAACGGAGAGCTAATGAGGGTGGTAAAGGAAGATGATGAGGTAGCTTCTGGGGGAGAGTATTTCAACAGCCTTCCTGAATAAGTATTTCATGGAATTGTTCCTGACCACTATTTTGAAATTTCCTACAGAGTAGATTTCATTTGGGGCTCAGGAAAAAATCTGAATAATGAATGGGATAGCTTGTGGTTGATCTTTTTGGCTGCCCACGATCAAATCCTCTGGAAACCAGTAACTGTGTCTTTTAATGCATTGGAAATTTCCATGTGCACATGAACTGAAGTTGGTAGTATCTCACTCCAATTGTTCCTCACAGATTCAAATTTCTGTCACAGAACATTCTCTGAAGCAGTGGGAGTCCACTAGGCTTGAAGGCAAGAGCAGTCTGTTATATGTGGGAAGCTGATTCTCCGTGGGGCAATCCTCACATAATGTGGATGAAAAGCGGGTGGATGAATGATCTATTTCTATCTTTTCAACAGACAACTACAGGAACCATTCTTTATGTTTCTGTGAGGTCCTAATGGAGTGGAACTTGTAGTTTTTACAGGAGAAATGCCCATCGCTTATTCTCATTTTGGCTGTTGCTTCTTTCTTATTTCTCTCTTGTTCTTTTGCTCCTTGAGATCACCATCCAAATGTACTATCCCAATTTGAGTGCTTGTCTTAAACTTTTCCTGGTTGATCTCAAACAAAGAGAGCATTATTGTATCGTCATTAATTTTACTATACGTTTGTGTAGCCTACATTTTTCTGAAAGTAAGTTTTGTTTCACTAAAAAGTTTGTCTTTATTATAATGTAATAAAAATTCATTGGCATGACTTAATAAATGTAATGGTATGATTGATTAGTATATTAGAGTGTGCAATTTGGCAGGTATGTGAAGAATAAATTAAAAGAGGAAAAAGTGGAATGCAGGAGACCAATTAGTGTTATTGGCTTAATCAAGATGAGAAATGAAGGTGAGGCATGGCAGTGCGGTGGCTGTAGTGATGAAGAGGAATGAGTGGGTTTCTGATACAATTTGGAATTAAAATCTTATGATTTAATGATAGCTCAAATGTCACTTATATGTATAATGTATCTTTTTGAAGTTAAACTGAACCTCTATCTTTAATAACATTCTTTAAAATTAGTATGAATATTTATCTTGATATAAAAATTTTGTTACATAATAATAACTAAGAAAGAAGAAAATCATTTTCAAAAATAGCATTGGATCAATTCAAACATAAACCAAATAAATTTTTTTTCTCCCTTCATGGTAGAGAACTACAGAAAAGAATGGGGAACCCGTGACTTTTGGGGCTATGAGGGATAGGTCACCAGGAAAGAATATGTCCAAGATTAAGTACATATTTTTTCAATAATTAGTGTTTCCATGTACAAAGCAAGCTTTAGGCAGAAAATAATTTAAAGAACAGTAAATACATATAAAATAAAAAAACAAGTTTTTAAAACCTTAATATTCATTTCCAAGATGTCATATCTGATAAAAATCTAAATTTGATCATCTGAGTATATACATAATAGAGGAATTGCAGGATTAAACAGTAGGACTATTTTTAGTTCCTTGAATATTCTCCAAACTTCTTTCCAAAAGGGCCAAATTAGTTTGCATTCCCACCAACAGTGCAGAAGTGTTCCCTTCTCTCCACATCCATGCTAAGATGCTTGGTTTGGGGATTTTGTTATGTGGGCTACTCTTACGGGAGTTAGATGATATCTCAGGTGGTTTTGATTTGATTTGCATTTCTCTGATGATTAAAGATGATGAGCATTTTTTTCTTTTTCTTTTTCTTTTTTTTTTTTTTT
>CAUYTI010073840.1:0-15036 GCA_963575145.1 Galago senegalensis | reverse complement strand
GTCTCCTTAGGTGTATGTGGCTGGCGCCTTAGCCGGTTGAGCTATAGGCGCCGAGCCTTCACTCTTCCTTTATAGCCTAAAGGAAGAACACAGGCCTTGTAATAGTGCTGACTTAAGTTAAAATTTCACAGGCCTCATTTTCTCATGTGTAAAATTGGGTGACTTTATAGTTTATACAGCTATTGTGTGGAAGTGTGCTCAGTATTTGGAATGGTGTCTGGCTCGTGGATGTAATCAAGGCCAGCGAATATTGTTATCCCATACTGTGCAAGCTGAGTAACGATTACTAGTTTCCTCAACCCTTCTTTAGGGGTTTCAGGGTAAACTTTTATTTTTCACCATAGAAACTGTGATGAGAAAAATGTGACACTTGCTCAAGGTCACTCAGTCCCTCACTCTTTGTCATTAGGACTTAAGGGGTTTTCGGCTTGGCTGTCTGATTTCAGTCCATTAGGCCACAAAGTCATCAAAACAGACCAGAAGAGAGCACCATCAAAAGCAGAAGTAATAAAATCAAAGGATCCCGGAGCAGCATTGTGCTAAAAGCCATCTGCTATCTTGGTCCACCTTCTCAACCCATTTGAAATGTTATTTGTAAAGCTTTAAAAAGCTTGACTGGAAACCTTAGTGTCTTTTTAAAGACACAGTATACGCATGCATGCTGTATTAAGAACTGTAGTATAGATTTTTGAGTATACATCAGAGAAATGCCAATACTTTTTACGTTGCCAAAGCCCTTTAGCTTTTGCTGTTGAGCGAGAAGCTTCCCGATCAGCTAAGCAAATGACAGTTGCTCGGGTAGGGACGGTGATGGTTTGTGTGCATGTGTACAAGTGTGTGTGCAGGAGTCGGGTAGTTGAACAGAAGCATTTTCAACACTGAATTGATAATAAATACTGGCGGGCATACTTTGCCAGGATACTTCATTTCATTTTATTTTTATATCCAATGTCCTTACTGCCTGCTGGAGTTTCTGTGCCATAATCAGGTGGGGGGGAAAAGGCACAGAACTGCTACCTTGGCACTTGCACTTGACTTTGGTGCCTTGTACTCCCGCCTGACTCTGTTGGACGTCCTTATTCTTCCCACTTCTTTTCTTATTCGGGCTTGGCAAGAACACCTTAGCTCAGCGCCAGCGTGGTAACCTTAAACTTGCTTACTTAAGTGGCTGATCTCATCTCTTCCTTTATGTGGTTTGCAGGATTTTTCTCTCCTTGGCTGTTACTTCCCTCTACCACCTTGTACCTTCATGTCTCTCATTGTACTTCCCTTACAATGTTACCCTTGAAAGACAAAACAGTAAATATTTCAAACCTAAACCCATTTTCACGTCAGTTGTGGGGGCAGATATTTTTATATGAACAATCATGAGAAAGAAAAATGGCGTTCTTCGAGCCTGATAAAGCCCCAACCAAGCAGAGGGCACATTCTCAAGTTACAGGATTCTACTTGTCCTATTTCTGAGGAACAGAGAAAAAAAAAATTTTTTTTTTTTTTTGCAGATATTTTAAGAGATGGCAAAACAGGGAAGCAAACCAAAGTCATCACAAAAGCCTCCCAGTGTAGACCCAGCCATCTGCATATAGTTCACAGAACTCTTCTGTTTATTTATGAGTGGTGGAATGTGTAAAGCCAACTTCTTAGCTGCAAAAGGACATACAGTCGCTCTCATATCATTTCTTTGGCCCCTTTTTATTTTTTGCAAAAATCAAGACTTTGCTTTCTCATATCCAGGGAGACACTGGCACGCATAAGTTTTTGGGAATTCTAATGTCTCTGCTAAATCATTTAAAATGACAACTAAAAATATACTGAAAGCCTAAAAGTCAAGAATTTAAATATATACAATCAATCTTAATAGATATGCATATGTATGTGCCTGTGTAAAGATACTTCACCCACCAAGAACATTTTAGAATAGTTCTAATGTACTTTGTTAAAGAAACAGAATTCAATTGAAGACAGGAACATTAGTATTCCGGCATAATTTGGTTCTTTTCCAGATAATAATCTTAGATTAAGACGGGCACAAAGAATGCAAAAGAAAGAAACTGTATATTTTACCGTAAGACTTCACAATTTGTTTCCTGGGAATATATTTTTTTCAGAGGCTTTTAGAGTGAAAATGATTTCTCAGATTTCATCTTGATACAGTGAGTTCAAGGAGCTAAATTGTTTAGACATTAAAAAATTAAATGTCTCTGCCATTCTTGTTGTGCAGTTCTGGGCTCTATCTTTTTAGTTAAAAAGAACATTCTGTTTTGCAGGCCTACAACTTCCTTGATAGGATGTTTTCGTTTAATCCATCTAGAGCATTCCCCTCCAGACATTCTGAGAAAGTTATTTTTCTGGCATGATGTGATTTTATGATCTCTGTGAAACATTTTCAGCCTTAAGCATTAAACACAAATAGATGAAAATAGGTGGTTGCTTGAATGTTTGACCTCTAAGTATGAGTTTGCGGTTACCGTCTTGTATATGTGAAGATGTAAAGTGACACATATACCTGGGAATCTAAGGATATAAACAAGTGTGACATCAGGCCTGGTCAAAATTTTCTCACCCCAAGTTCTCTTTGCCTCCTTCTAATTCGAGTGCATCTTTGGTGATGTTTTTGAATATTTAGACTGCATGAAAAGGAGATGTTGCTATCTGCAAAAACCATGTGGGAGGTGTCTATTTCTACATAGGAAGTCTTCCTAGCTATGCATTTCAGACTCTGACCCTTAAGGGAGGTATAAACAGGTTAATGTGTTTCTTTTAAAAATGTAGAAACTAAGGGCATAGCTTCATAGAAAGTTGGAGGGAGAGAGTCAAAGTCCATTGGTCCCACATGACTTGGGTGTGAGGATGAAGAGAAAACCTGGTTGGGAAAACATAATTGAGAATTATAAACACTGGGATCTGGACTTTGGCTTTTTCTTTAAGCAACATTACTGTCTGTGTGGGTAGAGTTATCAACGTATCAGAAATCATGTCTTTGCTACTTATAATTTTATATGGTGCTTTCTGTGTTGGGGCGGACACCGAGAAATAACTCACCTGTAAGGAGCACTGAAAGTCAGGGGTTGCACAGAAACATATCATTAGAATGGAGTGAGATCAATTCAATAAATCCCCAATCGTCCTTTTCTCTGGGGATCACATTCCTTCTTCTGCTTTCTATTGATACCATGTTCTTCACTTGTAAAGCACTTTTCCCATTTTAAATTGGCAGTGTCTTTATGGAATTTGATTACTACCTGTCTTCTATACCAGACTGGAAGGTCTTATACTGGAAGAGAACATGAATATTTATTACATTCATCACTGTATCCTCAGCATACCACGGTATCCTAATAAATAATTTCTTAAATGCATGAATAGAAGAATGAACAAATACATGAAGTTAGATACAGTGGAACTTGGTTACAGTCTGTATGGCACTGGAATGTGAGCAGGTGGGGAAGGCAGGAACACCCTAGGTTATTAGCTTATATTCTGCAGGAGAGAATGAAAGAATTGTGGCAGGATTGTGACACAGTAAGAGAAACATTGTAGCACACCACTGTGAGGGTACGTGGAGGTACAATCATAGAAGGGGTGCCAGCAGGAACGCCTTAGATAGAATTCCCGTGGTAATTTTTATAGCACTCAGTTCTGCCTCTTTCATAGTAGTGCTTACTACTAGGATCTTCGCTTATTTATTCTTTTATTTTCTAACACCCCATACTTATCCTTCCACGAGAGAAGAGCTAGTGTCCGTCTTGTTTGATGCTGTGTCCCAGCATCACAGAACTATAGACAATATCTTATGCTATAGGGATATTATAATAGGGCCTCAATTAATGTTTCTTATTTATTTTAGAATTTGAGCATTGTTGGGGAGCAGCTTGTGTCACTGGTACTATTATCTCTCATTCCTAATAATCTTTTTCATGGCTGTTCCCCTCTTTAATCAACATCTCTTCTTTTATGTATGGGCCTTAAAGTAAAATAGACATAATTCCTTCGGGTCAGGATGTAGGGATTATTTGCAACGATGCTCACGTTTTCTGATTTCTGTTTTCACCTTGTCAGTCTGTATGCTGTCAGACGGGAGGGAGGCCAACACACAAAGAAACCTTTCTGAACTAATTTTAACACCTCTAAAGAACAAACTTGCTTTCTTATTCTTTAGATTTAGTTTTTTATTAGTTTGTAGTACATTCGGGCCAAGATTGCAATTTACCTTTTCGTCAAGATTTGAATGATCTTTTCTTTCCAGTACAAGAATCCATTTAAATAAGTTTACAAGGACTGTCCTTTAGACAGAAACTACTTCATTGTGTCCAGCCATGGAATGTTCTTTCAGAACCTCAGAAAGACATCAATCATGGTAATTTTCCTGTGTCTCAGTGGTAGACAAAATGGTGGTATCCAGGAGCCAGTATGGGATCTTGACAAATTCTACCTTTATTACCAATTTCTTATGCATTGTGTTTATCTTGTCCTTGCTGTCCAGGAACTTTCTGAGCTGTGTTAAGTTGAGAACATCAGTGACTTCCACCTGTGGCTCATTGGAGGTCACTGCCATCTGCAGGTGGTTCCCAGACACTGAGTTTTTTTATGGGGCAGGTGGACATGTCCGCTACCTTTTACTGAATAAATACATATTAATTAAGTATCAACAAAATGATGTGAAAATAGGAATTTGAGAAGCATTTTCCTGTGTCTTCTAATGTTACTGAATAAAAACTCAGTTTATTATTGAAAAATTGTCACTGGAAATAAACAAATGTATGATAAGTATTTTTTTTAATTTTAAGAGATGGGATCTCACTATGTTGCTCAGGCTGTTCTCAAACTCCTGTGCCCACCTACAATGTCTGGGGACTATAGGTGGGCACCATGGCCCTTGGCTTTCTTTCTTTTTTCTTATATACTAAGTTATAGATCAGAAATATCAGCCTTTCTTTCTTTCTTTTTTTTTTTTTTTTTTTTTTGAGACAGAGTCTCACTATGTCACCCTTGGTAGAGTGCCATGGTATCACAGCTCACAGCAACCTCAAACTCTTGGGCTTAAGCGATTCTCTTGCCTCAGCCTCCCAAATAGCTGGGACTAAAGGCCCCCACCACAATGCCGGGCTATTTTTTGGTTGTAGTTGTCATTGTTGTTTAGCAGGCCAGGGCTGGATTCGAACCCACCAGTTCCAGTGTATGTGGCTGGCGCCCTAGCCACTGAGCTAAAGGCGCTGAGCCTCAGATTTGTTTTTTAATCAATCATCTATAAACCCTGTGGATTCCAGGTTTGTTATGATTTTCATAGACTTTTATTGTCTCCTTTCTGTTTTATAGCTGTAAATCTCCTTCCCCAACCAAGTACTCAAATAAAAGATATTATTTACATTTCATCCATGTATTACTGTAGATAGACCCATCTTCTTACCAAAAATAATTTGTGCATATGTGTAATCTGAATATTAATAAATGAACTGTGAGATGATGCCATTAGGGTATTGGAAAGATTAAAAATAAGTACATGTAGTTATTAAGGTTCAGACCTTCAAATTACAGTGCACGTGGTCAAAATCAGGTGGGTTAGCCAGGACAACTCTTTTGACATTGAGACGGGGACGTGTGATTTTGGCCACCAGAAGTGCATCTTAGAATGAGAAAGATTTTTTTTTCACCTTCTACCAGCACCCAAACCACTAATCTCCAGGCAAGTTTTGTCCTACCTTTATCAGTAGGGTTAATTCTACAGAGTTTAAATACTTAAATGATTTCCTTTGAATCAGTAATGGTGAAGTATGTGGTGTTCTAATTGTGCTATTAGTTTATCTAAGCTAAAATGCAATCTACTTAATTTGAGGGTCTTTATAACACGCTGGTTTCAAAAGGTGAAACACATTAAGGGCATGCTGGCTCTTTTAACAGGACGTTAAGCCTTTCCAGATGCTGTGTTTGGTGGAAAGAAATATCATCGCTCACATTTACTTCTGATGTTAGCATGAGGTGTTTGTTTTTACATGGAAACATAACTTGGAATATTTGTAGACATTTTCTTAGTATTTGTTCGCACGTCATAATTTGTGGACTTGAGGTTGATGTTCTTTTAGTACAACCAGTCCCATCTCATGATACATGTAAATAATGTGTGAATTTATTATAAAATCATACAACTAATATGGGGTGTGCTTGAAACGTAACAAGGCGTACTGGTGTGAAGTTACTGTGGAATGGGGGGACGTGCCGTCTATTCTTATTTGACTCCTGTGAAACCGGGAATCGGTTGACTCAACACTACGCAGGTAGAGCTTAAGAAATGCTGAAGTTTTTAAATTAATTTTTATCTTGGAATTATCTTTTGAATGACAGCTTAGCAGACATTATTAACACATGAAAATTTTACTTAGTGATAGCGCCACGGTCTGAATGTATCTACAGCTGGGTTTCTCAACCTCAGCCCTGCTGACATTTGGGATCAGATGATTCTTGCTGTGGTTTAAAGGTGTCACCAGAGTTCGATGTTAGTGTTGAGAAGTGGCCCCTTTAAGAGGATATGAAGTCAGAAGGGCCCTGCCTTCCTGAGTGGACTCTTCTTTATCTTTGGAGGAGGTTGGTTACTGTGGGAGTGGGTTCCTGATAAAAGGATGAGCTTGGCTCCCTTCCTCCCTCTCCTGCTCATTTTCCCGTCCAGCTTCCACCAGCAGGAAAGCCCCCACCATCTTGATACTGGGCTTCCCAGCCTCCAGCACTGGGAAAAATAAATTTATTTTCTGGACAAAATAAAAAGAGTGTGGTATTCAGTTACAGCAACAGAAAATGGACTAAGACAATCTTTTTTTCTTCCCTTAGTGGCTTTGCAGTGCAGTGTAGGTGACTTAGCAGCACCTTAGAATCTACTGTACGACTAGATCCCACTAGTGCTGCCCAATTTGCAATAAGCAGAAACTTCTCCAGACGTTGCCAAATGTCACTGCCAGGAAATTGCCTTTGCTGAGAACTATTGTTCTCAGAACCACTATCTGCATGACTGTGTTATCATTCAAAGTGTACATATATGTGTATGCATGTGTTTACCCTCCAAACGCCACGCGCAGAAATTAAAAGAAAATGTGTTAACCTCCTTCATCATTTATAATGCCGCCCTCAGAGGCTTTTCTGCTTTTGCCTGTCTTCTTCATTGTGTGATAGACTGACAATGGACAGATGCAGATTTTCACCCTCCTGTTCAGAGAACTTCTGAGTGAGAATCCGCCTCTTTCTGCATTAGAGGCTGATTCACACGACTTGGGCTGCAGGCTTTCCCTGGTGCCTCACACCAGAAGGCTTTAGAATAAACATTTGGCTGACGTGTCATTGTAGGACTCACCCAGCTGTCCTGTGAAGGAACTGTTGCCCACACCCAGATGCATTAATGTATGACTTGCCAAAATGTTTGTTTGCCTTCACAGAGACAAAGGCACAATGCGATGTGAGTAGTACACTGTTAAATTACCACTCCTCTAGCCAACCAAGTGAACTTCGAAGTTTTCCATATGTAATATAATGCTTTATTGAACCTTTTTTTTTTTTTTTGGAAAGAATGATGGAAATTATGACTTGCCATTTGCTGAAAATAGTAATTTTAAATTAATCTTATAGTGGATTTTAATAATGCAAAGTTTTCTAAATACAGTATGATTTTAATTTAATTCTAGAGAATTTCCTTATATATTTTACCATGAGCTTTTCAATATTATCTTACATCTTTGCTTTTTTCTTTCCTTTCTCCCACTCTTACTTTATTCCTATTTTATTATTTATTATTATCATTTATTATTATTGTATCTCTAAATCTAGTAATATATCTATGTAAACTTGGGACTCAGAGTTGGCACCAATATAGGTGTAATATTACTTTAAAATAATTTTCAAGAAAAAAATGTGAACCTGTTTCTTTTTTGCAGCCATTAATATTTACTTAGTTAATTGCCTTGATATAGTCTTATTCTGTCTTTAATGAGTGCCATGTTATATAAATACTGCCATATAATATACATCAAATCAACTCTGTTCAAATGGATGGTCTATCTCTCCTATAAACACAAGTTTGTGCAATCATATTACCTTTTCTATATCAGCTTCATTCTAAAATGATTTTAGTGAGTATATAGTGTTGGCAATCTGTCATCTTTACTTGAACATAAAATTTTATATGTTGTTAACCTTTGATGGGTGGCAGCCTAAAATATGTTTTAAAAGTTGAAGTATTCCAGGGCAGCCCCTATGGCCCAAAGGAGTAGGATGCCGGCCCCATATGCTAGAGGTGGTGGGTTCAAACCCAGCCCTGGCTAAAAAAAAAAAATTGAAGTATTCCATTTAAACTGGTGGTTGATTCGATTAGGAAATAAAAAAAGCATAGGCACTCTATCTTTAGGTGATTCTTTGCCTAATTTTATTTTAAATATATATTTATCACGATGCAGGTGTATTATGGCATGTGAAATGGCGATTTTGAAGATTTTTAAAGATTTCTATAGCAAAGCACACTGGTTTCTTCTCACTTGGTTTTTCTTCTGCTGGGATGAGGACAGATGCGGGGAGGGCTGTATGCTTAAATGAATGCGTTGACTGTTGACTGAGTCACTCTGACATAAACACAAGGCTGCTCACTTTCAGCACAATTGGAAATAAGTGCTGGGGTTCAGAGGTTGTTCTTTTCATAGTCCTGGTAAATCATGCTGAAAGTTCAGTTTGTATTCCAACAGCAGCATTTAAACAGCGTAGTTAAGAATCTCTTAACATTTCCATTTACAACTTCCCTCTCCTTGTAACATTTTCTTTATTGATTTTGGGATGTTTCATGGTAACAGCTTATCAGTGCTTACAGCCAGTGACCTAAGTATGCAATTAAAATGGTACTATCCTAGCGAGGTGATAAACTGGCCCTGACTATGGGCCTTTGGAAATAGTCTTTTCTTTCCTTAAGATCTGTTCTTACTATGAATTATAAAGTAGAAAAGCAGATTGCCGAGAATGGAGCCTTTCAGAGTAATTTTCAGGGGGTGTGGTGAGGCCCTTGGGTGTGCTGGGAGAACATCTTAGGGGTGAAAATGTTTACAGATCCTTAATTCAACTATCTTAGAAAGAAGTCTGAAGCATAGTCAGTATATTCTTTTTAACCCCCCCCACTTGTTTTGATCAACATAATTTAAATGTGCTACAGAAGTTTAACTATAGGCTCAAGTGTGCTGTGAGATAAAACGTGTTGAAAAATACTGCTTTAGAGAAATCACACTTGGTTCTTTATAGATTTGAAAATAAAAAATGTTTGAACATTTCTTTTGCCTTGGTGATAACACTTACTGGCCTTTAACATGTCCATCCGATGACGAAAGCCATTCATTTATATGTAGTTTGTCACTGGAGTGAAATATCATCGGGATGCCCATTTCCTAAGTCCACATGGAAAGTTGCCCCCTGAGACAGCACACTGTGGGTTGAAGCTTGTTCTTTTCGTGGTCATGTGCTCTGTATCAGAGAAGACTGACATCCTTCCCCTCAGAAAATGCTTGAGGAATTATAGTCTTACAATGAAGACAATGTTAGTTGAATGTCTTTATTTCAAACTTGAGCTGACTTGCCCCATGATCACAGAGGGAATGGCGTCCACGCTATAAAAATCACAGTGTAGATTTCTTATTCTCAACACAGGTGGAGTCTCAGCGCCTTTGGTCCCCTCATGTCCCTTGTGGTCTTTGCCCTCTGATTGCCCCCTGTGTCACAGGACAGCTCTGCAGACATTTCCGTGATTCTTTTTAACTAAGGGTAGAGGCTAACTTGGGTGACAGTATGCTTGTGTGTATGTGTTTGAGTTTATGAGTCAGATAATTATAGATGTGTAACTTCTCCTTGTTCAAGATTAATTAACCGTATGATTGTTAGCTTGTTTTACTTTTTTGGATCTCGTTTTCTTTGTTCGCCAAATATAAACCTGCTGATTGTTCTGAGAGATGTAATTCACTAAATTTAAAACATGGAGCATTTTCTTCCACTATTCCTCAAGCTCCAAGTCCCCTGAGTCTCTTTGCTTTAACATTCTATTCCTGGCATCCAAGGCACAGTAGCTCCTCCACTGTCTGTGAGCCACAGGTACGTCTGTGTTAGTCTGGGACCCGGCTCTCTACTTTCTACCTTCAGGTCAGAGCTCTTCTCCTGAAAGCTGCAATTCTGCGGGGACCCCAGTCTTTCTCTGGAACATTCCTTGCCTGTGGCATAATTTCCTTTGTTCTTTAGGAGAGCCAGTGTGTTCTGTTTCCTTTGGCGACTGACTCTTTCTCTTGCAGATTCCTCATCTCTTTCCTGTCTCTGTCTTCATATGAAGCTCCAGACTGCCTTTCTCCTGAGTCACCATCTACTCATCTCTTTGCAGATAAATCTGTTTTATTACAAATATGGTTAAACTATACTTTTTCTGCTTACACTTCAAATGAGAAGATATTCTTGATGTATATACAGTTTCTGTGGTTGGGAAACAAGGTTTTCGTCTATCTCAATCCCCGTGTTCATCTTCGTGAAGGAGTGAGAATGGACTTTTTAGCTGCACCTTGCTGGCTACGCTGTGACTGTCTTTTGATATTGATTTTTCCCTTGCTCTCCCTCTGATTTTAATAACTGCCTTTATTTTTCCTTCATTGCTCTGACCAAGCCATAGACTATTGGTGCTAGAAATAACTGTAGGGATCATTTTAGTATCGTTGCATCTTATAGATGCAAAACTGAGACCCAGAAGTTCTAAGTGACCTGCCCTGAATCCATTTAAAAACAAGTCTAGAAACCAGGGTTTCTACGTGTTTGGTTTCATGGCAAGAATTTCTAGGTCTTCACCCTTTCTAGCTGTGCACTCTTGCTTTGCACATAGTTGTTTAACTGGGTTACTAACTCTTGCACCCAGGTTTGTTTGCATGAACTTTCTGTTTTGAGGCTTCTGGGGACTGGAAGCCTCTGTCAAGGTTCTTCCCCATGGCTGGACACTCACCACCACCAGGCACCAGACTAGCCTCATGCCCACTGCCTGCTTATTCCTATCCCCAGCCCTTGTCTCTCTGGTTGACTGTCCACCAGATAGTGGGCTCCATGAACTTACTTGGTTTCTTCCCAATATCACCTGTCACATCAGTGCTTCATTACTAGGGTGACCAGATTTTAACATCGACAAGGTGGGACAACATGACTGGGGGGCAGGGGATGAGGCAGGGCAGGGCCTGACAACAATGCAAACTTTTATAAGCAGTTCTTGATAATCACTTCCCAGCAATTATTTGTTATTATTACAGTTTAACATTATAAAATTAACAAAAATAATGTAAAACTCATATTCTGGCAAAATAGCCACATGGCAGCTGAAAACCATATATTCCCTTCTTGTTCTCCTGCCCGTTCGTGCATTCTTTCCAAAAATCAGGACTTTTTAAAAACGCCATGGGACGCGAGACAAATTATTGAAAAGCGGGACTGTCCCGCCAAAAGCAGGACGTCTGGTCACCCTATTTATTCCCATGCTTTTTCTTCTTGACCCCCTGCATTCTTCCCAGTGGTTTTTCCAAGAAAAAGATTATGTATGTCTGCTCTCCACCTTTTTTAATCTTTAATTCTGACTGATGGAGATGTTAAGAGAGGCCAGGGAAACTTCCCTGGAAGTTATTTGTCAAGTACTCATTGGGTGTCCTGTTCAGGGTAAGGGGCATGCTCTTCATGACCTTGCAACTTTCCCTTAGCCCCATGAGGCCAAGAAAGTAAAAACATGTGTGTTGAATTATCACATAAATGATGAAAAAATCATGATGTCATTGATGGAGATCTTCCTTGCAGAAGAAATTATTTTATAATTTGGTTCTGGGAATCCGACAGACCTGGTTTTGAATCCACTTTCTCTAATTACTGAATATGTGTCCTTCGAAAAATTTCTATGTTACATGCCAGAGTCATAATGCAAAGCAAGGTTTACCAAGGGCCCGAATCTGTGATGTGACATGGAACATTCTCTTCTTGAAAATATTCATTTGACATCACTGCGGAAAAATGTTCATGTTTCCTTACTTTGCTGTCAAGCAGGAAAGGCAAATGAGAATGACTGGTCAAATTATTTACTATCTCTGAGCTTCAGTTGTAACACAGAGGGAAAGATAGTTGTCCGGCCAAAATATGATCATGTATGTGAAAGAAGATTTTTAGAAACAGTATTTATAGAACTAATACTACCTTGTCTTCATCCTAAGAAACTAAGTGGTTTTTCTTAAGTGATGGTTATTGTTAATTTTTCTTGAAATTGTACTATCAAGGTGGTAAACTAGATGGCCAGTGATACTATGTGCATCAGTATTAGGATATATTTACTTAGAAATAGTAACTTACTCTTGAAAACTAATACATGCACACAAAAGTCAGTTCATATATTGTGGCTACATAGGAGTGATAAAATTCGGTGTTTTTCCTCAAAGAAAAACATTGCCACCTAGCAAAAGAGATTTGTTGGTAGAAAGCGGTAGATGAAGTATGTGGACGCTGCCATGTGATGCTGTGAGCTATTTTATCTTTTTTGCTTCAACAAAACATCTAAAAATAGTGTTTTCCTACCTAGAAAAGATTGTGATATAAGCACTTCTATTTCCAGCTTGTGAACTGAGAGTCTTTGCACCATTTTAATGTTTTGCATGAAAGAGATGTTGACCAAATATGTAATGCCATGCTAAGGCACACGATACCAGGTTACACAATCCCATCAACTGTAATGAAGTCTCTCCGTTTCCATGGGGACACGTCCAGGTTCATGTGCTATGGAATTTACCAGTGTGTCAAAGTCAAGAAGACCAAAGTCAGGGGGGATTAGAGGAGAGGGAGATAATTATTCTAAATCTAAGCTAGTAGTCCCGGCAATTAGCAGCTTCAGATACGTCAGAGGAGAATGTGTCCTTCAGCTATAATACTCCATCTAATCAGCCGGAATCTTAAACCATCTCTTGAGACTGCTTGAAGTGGTCTCGAGTTATTAATATGTTAACCAAAATGGCGGTAGACGAGGAAACCTCTTGGTGATCAAATCAAACAGCAATACTTGATGTTTCTCATTGAATCATAATGGTCCTTCCGAGAAATCCCTGAAGGAGGAAGGACTTTCAAACCCTGTACTTGAAACACTTATTTAGTAATATTGTGCCCTCAAAATGTCAATACTTCTTTTCTTTTCTTTTCTTTTTTTTTTTTACAGAATTACAGTTAACAGTGGGTGGGCTAAGAAATTGATGTGGACCTGTCAGAACTGGAATTCAAACTCTGGTCTAACAAGAAGGGGGGAAAAGGCTCCATTATTCAGGAATTTGATTCAGCTTCACTGAATGGTGGAGAATTTCTTCTACGTCATTTCAGAGTCTATTGGACACGCCAAAAGGGTTCCCTCCACCTGCTGGCAGTGGATTGACTGGCAGTGGCTTTCTGCAGTGCTACCTTGAGCAGGACTTTATGGCAGATCCATGTTATTGGCAAAGTGACGTGATTGGTTAGAAAGACCTGCCTTGGAATGGGAGGGGGATGGGTGCTTGCCAGTATCTGCCATTTCTATCTTAGAAAGTGAGTAATGAGGAAGACTTTTTTAAAGGGAAAACTAGGCATTTGAAAGACATACATGTGAATCCATGTCCATCCTTCTCAACTGTGTGAACATGGGGAAATCTAACTTTACACTGTGTTAATTAATTTCTTTTCTAAAAAATGCGACCCATCTCCTAGTCTAGTTTGGGGATAAAAGGAATGAAATGTCTAGGACAGCGTGTGGTGTCAGGTATTTCTGTCTTTAACCACGTCTTCCAAGGGCCATAAGGATTTTCTTACCATGAGCCTCTGACTGGTTTTCAGCAGTGCCCTGCAGGAGAATCTGAGAAGAAAGAGACATTGAGCCGGAAGATAGACAGGAAGTGCTTTTACATAGGCAATGCTCTTGACTCCTAGGAGGATTTGTTCAAGTTTTATATATTTTTATCCTTTAATCAAATAGGTGAGAGTATTCATAAGAGGTAGATATTTTCTGGAATATGGGGTATAATTCCAATTTATATTTTCTCTCGCATTTATTACCCTGTCACACGGTCTATCTAAGATACTCAGGACAGAGTGGAAATATGATGTATTTTATTTTTTTATTAGCAACCTTCATTTTTCCTGCTTACAGTTAAAAGTCACTTTAGATGTAAAAAGGCAGCAACTATGTCAGCCAGGACTCTTTAGCCGTTGTGTAATCCCAAACCTATTTTTCCCTCTGAGTTAGATATGGAAGAGTGAGCTCCTAAGAGATAAGATTAATCACATTTAAAAGCAAGCGTAAATTTAGATTAACCATGCAGCCCCGCTGTCTAGCAATTAGCATTTCAAGGTAAAATGAAATCTGATGATCATAAATACCAGTTCTATGCAGAATTGGAAATGTTCTGTTTCATGGTATACTTGGGCAGAGAATGGAAATTTGATAGGAAAACCATTATCAACACACTAGCTTGGACATTTCAAGATATAATTCAAACATGATTACAACTTCTATCAAAAAAATGCTTCTACTAAGAAAAAAAATCTTAATTTCCCCAAATCATAGTCTAGACAATGGTTTCTCAGTCTTGGTGCTACTGTCATTTTGGACTGTATCATTCTTCAGAGGCTGCTCTGAACATCGTGACTTGTTCAACGACATCCTTGGCTCCTATGCACTAGATTCTAGTAGGAACTCATCGTCTCCTGTTGTTGACAGTTATGACAACCAAAAATATCTCCAGTACTAATGACTAGTTTAAAAATTAAGAGAACTGGCTCGGTGCCTGTGGCTCAAGCAGCTAAGGCACCAGCCACATACACCTAAGGTGGCGGGTTCGAATCCCCAGCCCGGGCCCGCCAAACAACAATGATGGCTGCAACCAAAAAACGGCCAGGCATTGTGGCGGGCACCTGTGGTCCCAGCTACTTGGGAGGCTGAGGCAGGAGACTCGCTTGAGCCCAGGAGTTGGAGGTTGCTGTGAGCGTGATGCCATGGCACTCTACCCAGGGGGA